>JAQGAP010000783.1:0-26945 GCA_034697805.1 Orchesella bifasciata
TTCACACGTACGTTTAATTAATGAACTGATGAGTGCTTTTAAAGGTCAGCACTTCTAATATTTTCCATTAACCTGATGAGTCCCAGTAACACCACAGTGGTGTTTCTTGAAAAGATTGCATTGAGTCCCATTGTGCATCACTGTGGTGTCTGCATTTTCAAACACAAGGTTCCCCAGGTACACCACAGCGATGTCTTCTAGAAAGTATCCCTTGACTCCCGAAATACATCACAGTGGTGTTTAGAAATATTTAACATGGGGAAAATGGGAGCCTAGTATTTTTACCGTGTATATTAACTTGGGATTCTGGGTTCCGTTGACCACAACTAAATTATGGTAGTCAATAAAATATCATCAATACATATTGTGGGAACTTATCAACTTTAGATAAACGTAAAATCAGTAATGAAAAGGTTAAAAAGAAGTTAAAAATATTAATTCAAGTTGAACATTTACAGTACGGTATTATCCCTACAATTAGTGCTCGCAATCAAATTATTATGGTTGATTTAATTTAAGTTGTCATTTTTACGCTCGATTCCGCAATGAGGAATTCAATGAACACAGAATCTCACCTTGCCCCAATAAATGTGTATAATGCTTTTCTCAAGCTTTTTTGCTGTTTACAGATGCTTTTGCTGTTTTAAGCTTCACTGCTTTTTTCCACATAAAAGTGTTTCCACCAACGCTGTGAAGGAGGCTAATAAAAATTATGTTTGCACTTCATGTTGCAACATAATAAGGTTGGATTTTTGTACACACTAAAAAATATCCGTCTGGTTACACGAAGTAAATTGTTGCTGCACTCAATATGAAGTAAACTCTGGTTCTTATAGTGTAAAAATGCTTGCTTCGAATTGAGCTTTCTTTTGCTTTACTTTGAATTTAGGAAAAAGCACCCTAGCCGCACCAACCTGCTCCGAATTGGGTTGCGCTTACGTCAAATTGAGTAAAGATACTCTCTTTAGGGCATACGATACATAAGACTTTTGTATCGTATGCCTAAAAAGAGTCTGATGTCATAAGATCTTTTGTCCGTTGCATCCGAAAGATATGTATAATGTACATATCGCATATACATCGCATAGTTATATACAGAGTGTGCAGTGCCCAGTCGCATTAAATCAAATCACAGAGCAGTTTTTATGACTGAGATTTGGTGTTATTACATTTTAAAGTGTGAGAATTAAGTACTTGTGTCCATCACCGTTAACTGACTGAACAAGACGAAGATAAGATGACCAGCGTAACTGATACCACCGTGTTCTACAGGAATTAGGAATCCTTTTGGGATTTTGAAGGTAAATAACTTAATCTTTCATCAATTACATTCTGGTTGTTTAAATTTTGAGTTGCATGTTTAATTTTTTAATCTTATTTCATTTTGTAGAAAATCACACCAGCGATGATTGCTTGGAAGCCCTCCAAAAGGAAGACCTGTCTCCGATCGTTCAATTCAAATCGTAGGACAATCATCCCGTGTGCTAAAGTGAAGAGGACCCCCAAAGAAACGCTATGGAACTGTGAAACCGGATATGGAGTCGTTTCGAAGCATCATAGTGTTCAATTCCGTAAGTTTTAATTTCAAATTCATATCTAATCTTTCTCAGGATAGTGGGACTCAGTATAAAATTCAGTGATCGTAATTACAGATAACCACGGAAGTCAGATATTCGGCGGAAGTCCTGTGTGAAAACCAGAAGCTGGCTCTAATCATTTTGGAATTGGGAACGTCAACTTTGGAGTTCGACCGATTTTGTTCTTGTCATTCAAAGTAGTTTAATGAAGTGCTTCACTGTTATGTAACTACCATTTATGTTTGCTTACTACTTGTAAATCAATATTATTTTGTTAATTTTATATTTACACACATACATGTATTTAAATTGTAATTAGCAATGTCATAAGTCATTTTTACACACTTTACTGAATAAATGATTTGTGAAAACAATTTGTTTTATGTTTAGCGCTTGACATTCAATTGGTCGAAACGATTCATCAGTAGGCTGTGCATATGCATGCGCATACTCTATTTGAAGTACTGTCAAGACCCTATATAGGGTGCGAGCGCAGGGTAAGCAGGTTTATATAGGGTGCGAGCACAGAGTAAGTAGGTTTGTATAGGGTGCTTGTGCAGGGTAAAATTGGTTACTTCGTGACCATTTGGACCCTTGTTACTTTATATAACGTCAAAGCAATTTTTGCTTTGGTTGGAGTGATATTTTACTCTGATCAAAGTATATATTTTTTAGTGTGTATTGGTATAAAAAAAATACGTTCATTGTGTACGAAGTGTAATAAAAACATGAACATTTTGAATGGTCAGAATACTCTACACAAATATTATGGGAGCACCCGAGCATTTGCTGAAAACTTACCCAAGCTTGACGACTTCATAATCAACCGTGTGAAACAGGCTCATTAGCTCATTTACACAGGAAACCAAACTATTGCTGTGGATGAGAATGTAACAGAAAAAATCATAAAAGGATTTTCAGCCAAACTAGTTTTCATTCATTTTTAACGACGTCTCAAGTTGATATAGATTGCAATGTTGTGGTTGCTCATGTAAATAAGGATGAGTAGTGAATGTAGTTTTACTGTTTTTTATTATGCTGAAAATTTTCATCATAAATAAATTGAAGACGGCCCGGAGACGGCCGCGGAGTTGAAGTGAATAAATCCAACATTTGCTTTGAGAATATTTTTGACACAATATTGGATTTCTTTGAGAGACAAGTAGCTTGAAAAGAATGCGTAAGCATGTTAGAATTTTTTCATACTATTATCCACCTTAAGGAACATTTTAAGAAAACTGTCGTCGTCTGTCTGTAGGCGCGATAATTTTCGAACCGCTTATTGAACTTCTGATTTCGCCAATGTCGGTCATAGGATGCCAAAGTAAAACTGTTTATTTATTACACCACAGGAAAGATTATCAAACATCACATATATGTTGTGATGCATCAATCAAAAGTACTTCAAATCTCTGACTTGGCTTGTGATATCTCAATCAAAAGCTACTTAGATAGCAGTGAAAATTTACATTCCCCAGCATTATTCATGAAGGACTGGTCATCGGTTCAGTGTGCTGGAGTAGAGAAGCAGGAAAACTAAACTGGTACAAAAAACGAAAAAATGCAGACTTTTTTATAATGAATATACCAAAATAGATTCTACCTAAAATGGCGTGCAAGCAATGAATGTGCAATTCCTAACTTTAAAAATGAGCGTAAGTTGGGTATTCTATCATCCGATCCGATCATTCGTGACATTTTTTCATTTTATTGATTTAACGTAACTTTTTAAACGATTCAGGGGAAAACATACTAAAGTCTGAATTTTTGTCGAATTGGTAAATTTCCTTGTTTCTTAGAAAACATACTTTTGTCAAATATATAATAAAATGGTAGTTCCATACTTACTCGATTGGAGATTTTTACAAAATGGTTGTTTAATTTTCAGTTGTTTCAGCTTAACCGTAAAAATTGGCATGTGCAACATTCTCGTCCCCAAAATATTTGTTTAATATAATGTTTAAAATTTACGGTCCTACATATGAATTGAATTTAAAATGAGAAAATTATAACTTGTCATTTCGTAAAGCGCAATAAATTACAAAAACTACTAAAAATTCCCGTTCTATTCAATGCAGGGGATTATCATAAAAAAGAAACTAATTGGAATCGAAATCAAAATTGACGCTTACTCACAGTCACTGATGCGCACATTCCAGAAGTTGATTTCTAATACCTCATAATAAAACGAAGAATTGAAATAAATAAATGTCCAGACTGTTTGGCGTCTAAAACGGACTCATCATTATCTAGTTCAAGTAAAGTAAATTTACCTTCGCAGCCCACAGTTACATATTATCCATTATTCAGAAATACCATAATAAAGACACACAGCCTTTTACCTCCATCCAAAACACAAATGTGAGTTGAATTTTGTTTGTCCTTGGACTCCTTGTAGCAACATGGCCAAGTTTGATTTCCACATTTTTGTATAAACTTGCTTTTTGTTAAGGGAAAGAATGCCACAAAATACTCACGAGGTTCACTCGAGAATTTGCACATGTTTTATACAATCATAAATTCCGTTTTACGACTTTGGTACTCAGCCACTGTGAAGGAGTTTATAAACTCAATAAACATCCTTGAATACAAAACAGCACCCTATCTTATTATTTTATTTTGTTGAAAAAGCTTGCAATGCGCATGCATACCAAATAAATAGGTCTTATTGTGAGCTGGAAGCAAAAAACACTTGAATTATTAACCTGAAAGTTTACCAGCGGAGTTTTTTAATTTGTTAATTTTTATGATTTTAAGTTGAAAGGTAATTAAGGTGTAAATTTAAGAGCTTTTCCATGTAACTGAGTGGAAATTTTTTCATCATGAACAATTCGGAATTTTAAGATGATTTTTTATGCCTACTTGTACCTCACTCGTGAATTTAATGTTGTATGCACACTTGTACTATCAACACACGTATTTATTTTGAGAAAACTCGCCACAAACAGCTTGACGTACTTCTCAAGTAAAAATTGGAGACCACACTGTGCTCACAGTCGACGTCAGAAGTCCAATCTGTGCAAATGTATTCAAAATTTCCATTTGTTTATCCATAATATATCAACCCGTATTGTTCTGTGACTTGTTCACATTTTTTTCGCCCCGAGATATCACCGTCTACAAATCTAGTTGGCGATGCGTTAACCAGGAAGTCAAATTCGATCGCAAGTTGGCTCAGGTACTGCCTCACAAGAGCTCGAAAACCCTGCAAACTCCAGGTACAACAGTGAACGCTAAAAATATTCAGTTGATTTTGGATGATCGTACCAAAACAAAACTTAGTTAAAATAACAAGCAAGGAAAAAGGTGAATCATGGATTTAAAAACTCGGCAAACATCCAGTATATATAATGGACGAGAATTTCCAGATGAATATCAAAGTAAAAATCGGAGACAACACCGTACCCTCAGTCCGCGTGGCAAACAAAACCTAACCACCTCCATGTATCGTATGAGTGAACGAATTGAGAATCTCCATTTCTTTCATCATATTATCTCAACCCGTATTGTTCTGTGACTTGCACACAACATTATTCTTCTTTGAGCAGTTAAAACTAGTGAGTAAAAATGCCTAAAATAAACTTTTCCTTCTTTCACAAAAATAACATAGATTTGTTGTGTTGTATCAACTCGTGCCACTTTGCAAAATTAATCAAGCCATCACCTTATACAAATTTAGTTAGCAAAGCTTTATCCAGGAAGTCAAATTCGATCGCAAGTTGGTACTGATACTGCCCCGCAGAAGCAGGAAAACCATACAAGCTCCGGGTACCAAAATGAACGCTAAAGATAGAGTTATTTTGAGAATAAAATCAACATAGATCTTAGTTAAAGCTAAAAACAAGGTAAAAAGTAAATCCTATATTTAAAAATCAGCAAACCTTACCAGTATATATAGTGAAAGAGAATTTGGAGATGAATATCAAACCGACAATACAACTCTTCCAAGCAGCACTCAAGAAATAAAGTTTGCAAACCAGCATTCCAAAAATCAACCATGGGGAATTTAAACCAGTTCCCTTGGGCTATTTCCGCCCTGCTTCTTGTTGTTTTCGGTACGTTTTTAAAAACTTACCGAGATTTAAACTTTTAGTAATAATTAATTAACTATTAAAATCAAAAAAAAAATGTTTTCAGGAGCTTTTCAAAGCGTCTCTGGATTCTGTGACAAGACACCGTGCGGTCAACTCTCAGCAAATGCGGACGCCTGTGAGCGCCATTTTAATCAATATGCTGAGGAGATTTTCCGCGAGTCTTGCTCGTCCTGGGGAGGTTCTGGGGAAATGGCGTACTGCTGTGAAAAAAACTCGACGGAGAGTCTCCTGTCCTCAACATTTGGAGCAGAGTTGAACGAATTTCCACACATGGCCAGTCTCTATAATAATGGTGGATTTAGTTGCGGTGCAACGATTTATAACCGGCGTTATATTCTTACGGCCGCCCACTGCGTTGAAAGCGGAGGAAGACTCATGGACCATCGTAGATTCGGGCTGAAGGTGGGAAGAAATGTTGCGTCAATACCAATGCCAAACAATGATTACAAAGTGGAAGAAATCCATGTGCATCCTAAATACAGCCATTTGACACAAAACGTTGTTAACCGTGGACCCTTCCGTGGTCTTTACTACGACATTGCACTGCTGAAAGTAAACCGGGACATTGAATTTGGAAAGAATGTGAAATCCCTAGAGATTGCTCCAAAGGGATTCAATGAAATGGGTAAGAATTCGGGGTGAAGTGAGAATTAATAAAAACAAAGTCATGTGAAACGTTATTCTGCTTTCAGCAAACGGGGAAAACGCCGTGATCGTTGGTTGGGGGACAACCCACACTTTCACGGCTTCCGATCACTTGCAAAAGACGAATGTTGTCATTCGCACGGACGAAACTTGTTTTGGAACCGAGAGAGGAAAGAGAGTGCCATGGGTCATGACTGAATATCAACTCGCAAACCTTCCGCCTCAACTTCTTTGCGTTGGAGGGCATTGGGACGGTATATACCATCCAACGGCTGGAAAAGGGGATTCTGGTGGACCTGCAATTTGCAGAGGACCTGACGGACACGCTGTTCTCTGCGGTGTGACATCATTTGGAGGTAATAAATCAGTTCTTTACAATATATATTGAGATGAATTTTTAAGATAAGGATGAATCTTTAATGTTTTAACAGGGGGCAAAGGACCGAACCTTGACAAAAGTTGCTTTGACAATGGAGACGAAGCTCACTGCGAGCCAAGCGTTTATGTGGAAGTGGACTACTTCCGGGATTGGATTGTACATCACGCAAAAGCTCAAGACCCGACAACTTTCCACAAAGTAAAGTTGTACGGAGAACCAGCGCCATCAAAGAGAGCAGCGCACCAAGTCCATATCACGTCGGATGGGGGAAAACCCTGTGGAGGAACGCTCATTGCCCCTGATACCGTGGTTACTGCAGCCCAGTGCGTCGCACCTGGCACCGGCTATACAAAAGCGTACACTGGAATCAAGGTCACATCTGTCAAGCCAGGTGGAAAAACTTTTCTCGTCAAAAGCCTCAATATTCTTCCCGGTTTTGAGCGGACCGCTGCTAAGCTGGGTCCTGCAGCAAGAGAGAAAAGGATGATAAGCTCCTACAAGCCTTGGGTTCTGGAGCACATGACTCTCAGCACTGATCGCTATTTCAAAAATGACTTGGCAGTACTGAAGCTCAATGACAGGATGGATGTTGATCCTAGAGCGCTTCCAGAGCTTGCAAATGCTGATCCTTCCCGACCGGCTTACGAACTCTCAATTCCAAGAAACTTGAAGTTTGGCTCGGGATTGGTGCAAAGAGAATTTAACATTTTGGGGAGAGACGAGTGTGTTAGAAGGATGAATCGAATGGACAAGGTCGGGCTCAAAATGCATGTGGACGAGAATGTGCTTTGTGGCGTTGAGAATTATTCAGGTGGCTCTACTTGCGACAGGGAGTTGGGCGGAGGACTTATATGTACTGGAAGAAATGGAAAGGAGACGCTCTGCGGTGTGCAGATGGCCCGATTTTGCCAGTGGTCCGTTCCCAATGGATTTTTGGATGTGAGGAAGGAATCGGACTGGATTAAAAAAGCTCAAAATTCTCAATTAAATGGTGCAATCATTCCGGAGTACCCTGTGGGTGGTAATAAGGTGACTCCCAAGCCTGAAAAATATGAGTGGCATCCTCAGATTGGCTCTTCGTATAGGGGACCAAGCTGGAATGTAGGATTTTCTCAACATCCCGGGTTTTCTAGTTGGAACAGTGGCTTCAAGCCCTCCAGAGGTTGAAGCCTCCCAGGAAAATTTGGACAAACGTCATGGTAGCTTTTTGGTTAAACTAAATTGGATTCCATTTTACGAAACGATACCTCCTTGAATCACATTGTAAATACATTATTGGTGTCTTCCTCTAAATCATTTTTCATAATTGTTAATACTCTTTCTGTATCTTGTGAATAATCTGGATAGAATAAACAATATTTCTGCAGCAAATATTTATCGCTCTCAATTTCATGATTTTTAAACTTTCTTCAGATGAGATTTCATGAAAAAGGGTTTGTGACGCAAAAATATGATGAGCTCATTATTACCCTTTATTGTAGGTTAATTTTGAAGCCAATTATTGCTAGGTCCTGAAATATAGTATTATCTTCTGGACTTTTTTGTTATAAAAAATAAAACGTAACAAAACAATAAGAAGGCTATGCATCTTATATTATCTTGCACCCATGACAGGGAAAAGCAAAATTCTGGTATGTCATATAAACGCTTTTTGTATGCTTCATACGCGCTACTTTATGTGTAAAAGGCCATGTAGCTTGAAAAAAGCAAAAGGCTTCTTGTAAACAGTAAACAATGGTTGAGAAAAGTGAAATAGCCTCACTTTATTTCGCTGTACTCAAGCAATTTATCGTGATTTCGTGATCATATTTTTAGATATGATATGAGTAGTTACAAAATATCAAGATGGCTGTGATTTTGAAGGGCGTCAAACAAAGAGTTGGGTAAGTTGGGTGAAGACCCAACTGTCAAATAAACCCGACAAATCGAGACGTAGCCATGTACCTTTAGACAATTTAATTACGTAATTTGTGACTTGGGAATCATAAATGAAATCTTGTATAAACTAGCTTTCATACATCACAACCCAAGTGTGTCATTTACGCGTGAACTTTGACCTTGTTCGACTTCCTGACTGCATATTAAAAATCAGTAATGCAGTAGCTTTCGAATGGTATGTCACAAGCCATGTTGGTCATTCGAGACACTTAATCGTGCTTTTCGAACCTGTTCGGAAGTTTCAATTTAAATTTCAAATGTATATTTATAATCAGCACTGCAGTAGCTTTCGAATGATATATCACAAGCTATATGTGACGCTTATCATATTGGTTTAGCTATCAGTTGACCTTGTTCCCGTAACCCCAGATAACCCATCTTCGAACTCATCCTCCACTTTGACATAAGCTATCGACTGGTGAAATCAGAATTTCAAAAAGTCAAGCGGTTCGAAAGTTATCGTGCTCACAGACAGACAGACAGACAGACTACGACGACGACGACAGACGACGCGATACAAGGTCTTCTTAATATGTACCAAAAGGTACATAATAAGAGTATATAGTTGACGTATACACATTTCGGATCAAAATACATGCAAAAAGCCATAAACCAACAAGAATACTTCCGACTCTGCTAACATTTTCAACTTCAATACTAAAACCTTGTTCAAGAACTGCCTGAAATATAGAACCTATAGAAATCAAGTCCAATGTTTGTCTAGGAACGTGCTTAAAAAGTAAGCAAATCTTAATCCAGAGTAACTGAGCCCAAACTTTTGAAAAACACGCTCGTACCAGTGAGACTGTACTCTGTGATCCAGAGAGAGTTTTTAAAATTTTAGAAGAATCCCAAAAAGGTTTTGGCAGTCATGAGTTGAACAATTGTTCCGGCGTATTATAAGATCTCTAATGCAGTAATGGATACCTTCTCTTCTGAAGTTTGTGAGAAAATTTTTTCAGATTGTCACATCCTGGTTCAACTTCTTCAGCTGTTATTGGAGTCGTGTTAAGTAAGTCAAAGTTCCAGTTGGTGTTCTGCTTTTTCCATATCAATATAATGTTTTGAGGCTCCGTCTTAATATTTATTTCAAACAATCTCCCAATCGTATCGTAAAAAATTGGCAATTCATCGACGTATTTGAACGTTTTCTTGGTTGCAATAATTCTTCCGCTGGTAGTTTGTAAAATATGTAGTTTGTTCAACGAGAAATCGAAGAATATATATATTACGTTTGTCAGCATACTTACAATTGCCAGCAAATCATCCGTTTCACATCTCCCGTGGTTGCGAAACGGAGTAAAAATGAAAGTTGGAACAACAGGTTCTTTGATTAGGGATCTCATGTTTTTTCCATCATTAAGAATATCGCGAAAAACGTTAAATTCCGCAGTAAACACTTTTCCATCCTGTCTAATTTCCGTTAGCAAGACTGCAATACACGGAGTGGATCTTTTTACTTGGTTGAGGACCCTGAAAATGGGATTGGATTGGAAATATGTTTTGGGGTACATTTTATACGAATATTTGAAATGAAACGTGTGTAAAAACAAATAATATATTTCTCCAGAAAGACATGATTGTAGCAATCCCGGGAGAAATACAGAAGACCCAGGATCTTTGGTGTGTTCCAGAACTTTATTCCCGACTAGGATTGTGCAATCTCGCAAAATGGGAATGGAACCATGTTTCCACGCTGTGCTTTGTAGGTAAATGTATTGAAGGGTAAAAATCTGCTGAAGTAGTTTAAAAACGATCATTTTCTAAGAGCCATCCAAGTTTTATAACGGATTTCACCAGTTCTCTGATACTCTCAGTGACATTGATGTGTAGTGTCGTATTGCAATTTACAGAAGAATTAAAAGTAACATAGCAAAATCATGAAATCGAATCGACCAAATGAGTGCTTTCTCTAATTTAGTTGAGCTTCAATAGTATCGTTAACTGAAGAGTGACACACTTCAACATTTTCCAAATCTAGCAATTTACTTCAATTGATTACTCGTCGGTTAATGAGGTGGAAAGTGGAACAATTAATATCACAAATAATTTTCAGGGTTTATTGCTGAAGTATTGAGCTTGGTGTTAAATTCTGTAATGTCTCCTAACAGTCTGTACTCACGGCCCTAATTAGGGACTTTCGGATGATTTCCTTTTTAAGTATGCAAACTTTTGTTCTGTTCTAATCATAAGAAAAAATGTGTGTTTGAAAAGAATAAATTGTAATTTTATACCTAGTGAATGTCTACGAATATTAAAAATTAATGTTTAAAATTACGTAATTATGTTTATAACAAATTACTTAATACTTGTTCTCAATCAGAACAGTTAACTAAAGCAACTGTCAAGTGAAGCATATTCAATCGTTGGAATTCTTTTCTTTTAAAGTAAATTTACTACAGAATAGTAACCGTCGGTTTTCAATACCAAATAAAGCTGGAATATGGAATAATTTTCACCTAAACGTAGATGTTCAGTATAGGAAACATTTCTGACGAAAATCGACTACAGTACCGGAAATTTTTTATGGAAAATATCTCTCAATCTGAAATTATTCTTTACCCATTCTATTGCTACATTTTAAAACGTTCATTTCTTGCAATAACCCAATTACAATTTACAGATGGAATAAGTAAAAGCTTAAGTTTAAGGGGAACCCTTATACTTAAGTTAGTATGTACGTATTCCTTCATGTGTATAATTATTATTGCCCATTTCGCGAACAGCGAGTTAGTATTAACGATAAAAGTTGACAATTTTAAATAATTTATTCAAAAGTGAGTGATCATACATAGTGTTATGTTATGAGCATGTTACAAAGCTGCAGTAGCACATTATCCCATATAAATTTTAAAAAATCTTTTTTGTATAGCTCCCAAAATAACGAAGACAAGCAGTAGTCTACAGGAATGGAGTATTCTTTTTTCAGCAGAGTTATGTAAGCGGACTCTCCATTGCTGCTCAAAATCTTGCGACGCCGAATCAAGCTAAAATAACTTTTGGGTAAAGTATAAAAGCTACATTTTCTTGTAATCTAAACAAAACCTCGTATCGGAAATCTAGCAACGTTTTTCAAACTAGTTTATAAATCACTACTGTTGAATATTTATAAGTTTTAAAAAGCTGGTTTTATTTCGCTGGTGTCATATTTTGACTTCCATGTAGGTTTGGCAGTTTCCAGAGCAGACTAATAATATAGTCTTAACTTAGTCAGTTGCAATATTTCAAACAAAGAAATCGGTTTTGTTAATCAAAAAAATTATAATTTACCAGAAAACTTAAACCGAAATATTTTATTTCTAATACGTAAACACAAAAAGTTTCACAACAGTAAACAATTTTTTATCTTTACATGACAACACTTTGTCCAAATCCTTAACTTGACTATTAGGTAGAATTAACTTCATTAAGCGTATGCAGAAAAATATTCTTTCTGAATGAAAAAAAAAATTTGATTCCGACCTTCCAAGTACTAAGTAAACCCAACAACAAAAAGTGTGACAGCAAGGAGTGTTAGCTATTTAATACAAGAAAACATTCAGGAAAGATGTGTAACGTATTATTGATACGGCAGGTTATAAGTAAAACTACCTGAGCAATGAATCCATAGTTAATTTGAAACACTCCCGTCAAACCAATTCCAACAGTGCCAGCATCCAAATCGCGTAAAAGCATCATTAAAACGTGTGTATTATAAAAAAAATATCCCTCCTGCCTCACTATCTAGTAACCATTCTTTAAACTGCGCCATCTATGAAACAGGGAATCATTAACAAAAAATTGCAAGCATTCTCCAAATTTTGAAGTAATAGCTTAATTAAAAGCTGATCTTACTATTTTGCAGCCTTCCGCCATCAAAATGACAGCAACGACCAAAAAAATTGAATGACCAGTGAAAACTACAGGTCCCACTATATTTTTTGATGTTACCAGCCCATTGAGTAATACTACATCAATTGACCACTGGATAATATGCAGTAGAACAATTGAAGACCATAGTGAGTTGAGTGCAGCAGTCAGTCCTTTTAAATTTTTATATCGCTCGACACTAAGTTTATTTGCAGTAGCAGTGTTTCTTTAGCTTCCTTTTCAATTCGAGATTTCCACAATGATATTTTTAAATCCTTTGGCGGCAAGCCAAAACGTCAACGGAAGAGATCCAAATACGAGCGGTACAATAGTTGTAGCTATACACATAAACCCCACCTGTAGCGTTATTTCTGCAACCCCAAATGCTATATTCTCCCTAGTGTACTGCAGAGTAAGATTGGAATAACCGTTGTCGTAAAAGAATCGATCTCTTCCTCTCCTTATTGACCCCTCAAACACTCCAAAGACAATATCTCCATCAAGTCCAACTGACAAAGAATTTGCGATTAGCAACTTCAGAATGCAATTTGTTTTAAACATCAGCATAACGTAAGCATACCCGACCTATAAATCAATATGAAATTTTGAATAGCGTAATCACAAAATCAGATTCAAATTGCTTTTTACCTTATATTTAATTGACATCTTTTTAGAAACCTCTGCTTGTAGACACAACAAGGGCGATGAACGAATGCTTTCAAGTAATTCCTTAATTTTGTCCTGTTTTGTGTTGACAACCCAATAAAACAGTACAGTGCGGGCAGTCAAAAGTAGTCCAAAGCCGATGTTAAAATAGTGGACAGCTTGTGGTTCATTGGAACTCAGTAGAACCCTGACCATCTTCACGTTGAAGGTTACTGTGTTAATTAAGTACAGAACCCATATTCCAAACAAGCAGATTATCTAACAGAGAGCAAATATGTGTTATTAATTTGGGCATAAAACTTGACATTTGAATTATAAAATTTTGTGCACCTTTTGAACCTTGTTTACCCTCAGTTGATAACGTCCATTCTGATCAACAACTGGCTTAAATGGAAAACAGAAAGTGTAGTAGCCGAATAAAATACACCCGTGGAACAAGTTTAAATGTCAGAGTTTTTTCAATGGACTTGTTTCTGCAGGGTAAAAATTGAATGCCAGATTCGTCGGAATAATGGTGAAAACTGATTTTGAGACATTTGAATTCAAAGAAGTTGAGAGTGATCCAAAAGACTGCTTCTATTTAATTAAAAAAAGTATTTAGTAGTACAGCATAAACAGGTTATTCATAATCATATTGCGATTGCCAAAGATGGATGAACAGTATTCGTAGAAAATAAATCTCTTTTCAAAAATTTAGAACAGACCGATGTTTCGGTATGATACAAATCTTTAAAGGAGGACGACTAATGCCAACTTGTTGGATGCTTCTTGGTTTTGGAACCAACAGAAGCTATTCAAGTAAAACTTACATACAAATTAGCTCTTTGATAAACAATAATACGTCAAAAAAAAGCGTTGCCAATACCGGAATATTTTTCTTCGTATACCGACGTTAACGACAGGTTTGAGTAATTTGAAGTTTTCCACCATCCATTTGGCGTATCGAAATTGAAATCGAAAACGTAAACAGTTATATAGCTTAAGTTGTGTTGTAGGCGGCAGCGAATTTTTGAAAATGAGAAAGTAGAATAAGGTACTCAATTATTGATATTGCCATTGCCAACTCAAAAATTCACGGCCATTTAAAATAAAGGTGTTTAAAAACTAAAGAAGGATGTTAGCAACACAGCCAAACCAAATTTATATTAAGCCACACACGTAAACATGTCGTATCGAGCTAGCTTTGAAAAACAATCATTTAAATCATTGTTTCGATTTCAAGCTAATCAAGCAAATATCCTCCAGAAGAGAATAAGGTAGAAGGAGGAAACCAATTCCGAGTATAATGCTGGGGTAAAATGTCCCATAAAATATTTTGCATTTTTAAAACACACTTAGATGTATATATTTTGACTTTCGTAATCATGTTTTTTAAAGCTCTTATACTTAGATTAGATATAATAACAATATTTTAACACTGAAAGTGGACAAGCATTGTTGTGAATGAACGTACTAAGCATTTTCCAATTGGGCATTAGGCAAACCCAATAACAAACACTGTGACAGAAAGCAGCATCACCTACGTAACATCAGAAAAGAGAGCATTTAAAAATTTGGGCCATGAACTTACAGGCGCAGTCAAAATTTAAAACTACCTGAGCAATGAATCCATAGTTAATTTGGTACACTCCAGTCGAACCAATTCCCACAGCGCCATCATCCAAGTCTCGAATAAACAAAATTAAATCCTGCTTATCTGCAAACAATTTCCTTCCCGTCTTACTTTCAAGCAACCATGATTTGAATTGAGCCATCTGCAAACAGAAAAATATAAATAAAGGCATTCTATATTCATTATCTGTTAATCGAATTAGAAGCTTAAAATGTTAACCATACGTTTCTTGAACCTTCCGCCATCAAAATGATTGCGAACACCATCTCAGCTACAAATTGTATATAACCTATAGATCTCATTGTATTTCTTGTTCTAACTATTAGATTAAGTGAAACAATAGCAATAGAGCACTGTATTATTTGCGGTAACATGATTCCGGACCACAGTGAGTTGAGTAAGGAAGTTAGAGTTTTCAAATTATTATATTGATCATTAACAAGCTTATTTGCCGCTTTATGATTTTCATTGCACTCTGATGAAATAGAGATTTCTGAAATGACTTTTTGAAATTGTTTCACAGCAAGCCAATAAGTAAGTGGCAGACATGCATATAAAAGGGAATCAAGAATCAAACCATTACAATTAGTCGCTAAACGAATACGTAGTTCTAAAACCCCAAATGCTATATCCTCCGAATTATACTGATGAGTTGAATTCAAATTGGAGTTAACGAAGAGGAATCGTTCCCGTCCACTTTTTGTTGCACCCCCAAAAAAATTTGAGAAGTCAAATATTCCTGTTGACGATGTATTTAGTCCGAGTAGGCTCCAAAGGCATTCCCTAAGGAAAAGTATCGTAAGGTAGGCATACCCTATCTGTAAAGAAAAATATCGACATTTTGATGTAGGCTAACTATAAGATTGGAGTTGGGGGTTACCTTTGTTCTAACGGACATCTTGCGAGAAACCTCAGATTGTGGAAACAACAATGTGGATGAGCGAATGCATTCAAGCATTTCCTTAGTTTTTCTGCGTTTAGCCATGACAACCCAAAGTAATTGTAGATAGCAAGCGGCATAGAGAACTCGAGATACGATGTTGAAATATTTGACAGCGTTCGGTTCATTGGTACTCATTAGATTGATGATGTGTTTCATGGCATTGGTTAGTATGCCAATGAGATTGAGAACCCACATTCCAAATAAGGTGATAATCTAACGGAAAGAAATCATGTAAATAAATGCAGGTAAATTGATCTTATAACTGAAAAGGTTTTATACCTTTTGAACCATGTTGACTTTCAGATGATAGCGTCCATCCTGTTTCACAACTGGCTTAAATGGAATGCAAAAGGTGTAGTACCCAAGCAGGAACGACCAATGGAACAAGTGATGATGTTGAGATTTTTGCAATACATTTGTTTTAGAACTTTGTAAATCTAGATTCCCTCGATTTCTTATGGTGAAAATAGATTTAGGGTCATTTAAATCCCAAGAATTTGAGTGGGTTTCATGGGATAGCTCATGATTAGTTTCCGTTTGCATTTTAATAATTTGCAAGACAATTAGTTTGCTGACTGACTGACTGAAGCTGACTTTGAGAAAATGTTGAGTAAAAGTTGTTCATGGATCGACCTTTACTTCAAAACGACCGATCCATCAAACAAATTTTAACAATAATACCAAGGTAATTTTCGACCATGGAACAATCACATATAGCTGAATCTATTTCATGAAATTTACAAGTTAAATGATACTTTATAAATTAATTTCAACGCTTTTTACTTTCAAACTTTTGCACAGCTGCTGGGTTTGAAGATAAGGTAACTGTACACTTTCTTGCCGAGTATTATTTGCATCTGCTTTCTCTATAATGCAGTTTAAAATTCTATCATGGGAACAATTACATAAACAAGAGACACAAAACTATTTTATTCCACAACTCACAGTTGGAAAATTGTTTAATTCTAGATTTTAATTTGTAGAAGCTAAATTAATTTTTCATGTTTTCGAAATAAAAGCTAAACACGATATGTTATAACCCAGCTAATTCTAAAATGAACCAATACACAATCAAATCCAAGTTTAACCTATTGCATTTGTAAACTCCAGCAAGTTTCCGGAAATTTATTAGTTAATATTTCAAATAATACCCAACCAAACTCATCAATACGTTTTCACTTGGACGTTGGCAAAAGGTTTAAAACTTCTTCCGATTTAAGGCTAGTGCTTTGCATGCTACCATTATTTAAAATGGCGCCTGTAAACCTGGATTTATCTCGGGCGCAAAAAATGGGCGTTTTCAGAATGTTCTCGTCATGACGGGTTGGCTAACCGACACAAAAAAGAGACACGTAACCACAATTTTTCATGCACAAAACACTTTACTGGATTAGGTTTCATGTCTGGATTTTGTTGATTACTTTTACTTATACTCCAAAATGAAAATAATTTCCTTGTTTCTACAACGTTGACGGTATAGAACAGGCAATTCAGAGTATTCATAAAGTTGAAAACAACGAACCAAACTTAAAAACGTTTATTAAACTCTAACACATTTTTCTTTGGACGTAGTGCTCGAAGTCTATCAATTCCTTTCGCTGTTTCTATTCCTTTCCATTCGACTGGCTATGGCTTTCAAATAAAAGTCATTCAGGTAAAATTATCATTTACTTTCATCCCTTCCGATGAATTGAAATAGAATGAAAGACATTTGTCGTTCATTCAGATTGAGACTTGAAATTGCTTATTACAGTAAAATAATTGATTCAAAGCAAACTTTGCAGAGTTTAGAAAAATAAATTAGTTATGTCATATCATTTGCTTCCTTTCTTTGTTGGGGATCCGCGCAATTTGTAAAAATATTACGTATTTGCCAGTGTGTCCTTTCCTTGAATGGAATCGAAAAGCATGAACAGAAAAAAGATATCTGTCATTTCTTGCTTTAAGACTTCGAGCACTATTTGTTTTGTGTGCAAGTTGTAAATGGTGTTGATAATAAGTATTATTCAATATATCTGATTCTTACTGAATCCATGTAAAAAACATGTTTTCGTAGACACGTCGAGCTAGGTTTGAAAAACAAAATTTTAACTACGTCTTTTTTTAATGTTTTTTGTATATATTGCAGGTTTATACAGATTGGTGTTATCAACCAGGTTTTTTGAGTTTGAGCTCATGCTTAATTTTTTGGACCGTGCTAGGGTAGGTCTCCAAACAAACAATGGTTGTCAGTTTGTGAGGACTACGCTTCGCTGTAAAACGTTTTCAAAGAAATGTTAAGGGTATTAATGGCTTAAAAAGTTCATTAAGTTTCTAGAAACCTAAATTAATTCGATACTCATGTCAAAATCTAAAATATATATTTTTTGGTCAATCTGTAAAAAATTCCGACTATTCAAATACAACAATTTGAGTCCATTCCCCCAAATTTTCCCCATTGAAATGGTGGACATAGCCTTGCCGTTAAGACCACTTAATAAAAACACTAAAGAGTTTTTAAACAGACAACTGTTAGTGTCTGAAAATGTCAAATTGAATGAGTGTAAATGTAAACTAAAATAAAAAATGGAAACACTACCCCGGCAAACCACAAAATTGGAAACCTAAATAAAATTGGAAGACAATATCAATACTTCTTTGCATCATGATTTTGACATCCGTCATTCTCGTTGGTCTCCCAGCACCTGTGATTTACTATGGTTTTGACCCTATTGGTCGCACCTTCAAAAGACTAATTACGGTTGAGTTATTTTGTCCAAATTCAATCAATTAAGTTTATGGGATACTTTGTCACTGTGTTCCTCAGATTTGTGTTAAGCTGTATGTGTGAATGAGGCTTGAAGATTGTTTAAGTGTACGTCTCTTTCATTGGATGTGGTTTGCTCGGAGTTGGTAGACGCGTGTTTGGATGATATCAGAAATTATACATTTTGAAACCGGCTCTCGATCGTCCTTTCAAGCTTTTATTAGAAATATTAATGGATTTTTGTTGTTTGTAGTGAGCAAGATCGCAAGTGTGAGAAGTGAGAGGTCATCGGGAACTGCCAATTCATTTATACTGGTTGGCACCTACGGTGTCCCTTCTAGTTGCATTTTTAGCGTTTTCCTTCTTCCGATGGGCAACCAAAATCACTCCAACCATTTTTTGGAGGGCTTTGATAGCGAATTGTTTTATAAAATCGTTTGTAGAACTTTTGATGGACTTCTGCTCCCAGTTTTGACGGTGGTATGCTGTAAATAGTATACTAGGACATGTTTGTAACTGTAGTATAGAGTAACTCGTCTTTTTTGTTTTGGATTAAATGTCCACGCTTTAAATAAGAACTTTGGAAATATTGATGCACTCCACCGTTTTACAATCCCATTACGACACATCCGTGATTTTAAATCAGAAACTTCTCAGAGGACTATCAATTACAATACTGTCTTTTGGTATTTTAATTTATTTCCGGGAACACTTGTGCTGGAGTGACATTTATAAGAGCATGAGTTTGAAGGTACTCAATGGACAGAATCCAATATTCTTGTTATCAAAACAAGCCGCGTTACTGACAGAAGGTAATTAAGGCTGACTATTATTTTAGTTTGAAGTCTTGTAAGTAAGTTTGCCATCTGAAGTAAAAAATCTTAATTGAAACAGTATATAAATGGGCAGCTTTCCAATATTAAACCTTGTTTCAGAAGTTAGTATTTTAAGGGTTATTAGTGGAGTGCTAAAAACTGTTGAGAAAATAAAATATCCTAGGTTTTTATTCCTAATGGTGGGTATAAAAATTAAGGAACCATCCGAAACCTATTTGAAGATCGATTAATGGCAAGCTTGCTATAATTAAAACTAATGGTCTTCATAACATAAGTCACTTGAGGTTTTGTTAAGAAATACTCTACGATTTGAAAAGTTCATTTAAAATTAGGTTCATAAAACTACTTTATACGCAATGTAACACTGTTAAAGGATGTTGGTTTACTATTAGCTTTAATCGTTGTTTCTGCAACCTAAAGAATAAGAATATTGAATATTTTCAGCAGAGTCCCTTCAACCACAAACATATTCCAAAAAATGAGATTTATGAAATTTAAATTCTTGATTTATCTTGAATATTCAATACACTTGCTTTTCTCATTCATCAGCACGAAATGCATTTCTCTTAATCCTCTAAGCAAGGAAAATAATTTAGAAGCGTTGCGTCCCTTCTTAAGTGGTTGCACGGTATTTGTCGAGAACAGAGAATCATCCACGCAAAACAGAACAAGTTTTCATAATGAAAAAATACTGAATTTTTGTTCAACACAACCCAGCCTTTGCGTTCTGCTATAAAAGTTAAGACACGAGATAAAATTCAAAACGTACAAAGACGTTAGACACATAAAAAAGCGATTCACACACAAACTTTCATGGCCCTGCATGGCAATTATTACAACAAGCAACGTGACGAACAATAACGGTACAAATTACTTTATATCAACGTGACAAACGGAGCGCATGCAACGATTAATTATTGGAAGATTTAGAAGATAGCTTACTAGAGGCAGAAATTGCAACGTTCCTGATTTTAGAACTGCAGCAAAATATTTTAAGCCCAAAATCAAAGATATATATGGAAACTAATTTTGCCAAAAACAAATTGAATATAATATTTTACGACTTGATTTCCGATACCGCCCAGTTAGTTGCGCAACTTGTGAATCAATTTCATATCACACTGCAGATGGAAATAAATGATAGACGGTATCAAATTTATTCCAATTTTATTGAGATCCCAAGAAATGTTACAATGATACACGTCGTAGAAATGTGGAAAACCAATAACAGTAAATGGTACATGCACTACCCGCCTGAGGTTATTATTGCAAATGCTAAATATTCCCGACACGAAAGACAATGCGACGACTTTGGCGATTCAAGATGGGGTAAAAGAAATTTGAATGCAGACGAATGCATTTTAACTTTGATTGGACAACCACACAATTGTACTTAATGTCATATTATCTAAACTGAACGGCCCTCCATACATTTCCAAGGCCACTTAGCCAGCTTTGGTGCAAGATTCAATGGGTACAAATTTTTAATTTTAAGACCAATACATCGTGCAAATATCAATGTTTATTCATTACTCAAACCAATAACGATGGGATGGTGGCTCATCATTTCACTGGTGGTACTGGCAGTTTCACTCCAATTAAAATTTCTTGGCGTCAACCTTTATGATTTTGTTGTATTTGAAATTCTTGTTGAGCAAGAATATTATATTAACCCGAAGCCAGTTAATGTTAAACTTAAAACCATTATGGCTTTATGGCTTTTAACATGCCTGCTTATTAGACTGGTATATACATCATCGATTTTTAGTTACATTACGGCACAACCACAAACTAATTCAGGATACAAGCTTAGACATCCTATTAGTTGAAAATGAGATCAGTTTGTTTGTTGAAACCATGAATTCAATGAATTATAACGAAGGAAGGAAGGACTGAATTGTCGGCTAATTACCCGATATTTTTAAAACGGTCCAACCCGGTTTGGAAATGCATTCTAGGAAACGTGGGATGGGGTCAAGAATCAGATGATGGCAATTACATTCACGCAATTGCATCGGATACTTATTCCGGCTTCTATGGACGTTTAAAACAGCCTGAAGAATTTCAATGTATATTAGATTCCTATTTTCTTTATGATCCTTACGCTGAAAAAGTCCATTAGTGTATCCCAAAAAGCAGCTAAAAACATTCGCTATGATATACAGCACGTTGAGCCCTTATTCCACAACCATTCAGCTGTTAATGGATCGTTTAGTTTACACTGGCAAGGTGAACGAGTTTATGGCATCAATACAAGTGTTCGCAACTTCAGTTAGCAAACGAGCTGAACTACTGTATTTTGACGAAGATCTCAGTTATTTGGAAGCTTCCGGTGTGCTGAAATATGTGCGAGACATTTTCCAAATTTGGACGGAAGCAAATGTCCTAAAACAGGGAATGCTTGATGCAAAATCTAAAACATTTGGCAATGTCTTGTCAGCAATTTATCAGAAAATATCTGGGCGCTTAATACTGACACAAGTTGAACAACCCGGGCCGATGAAACTTGATTCAATTTTGACGGTGTGGGTTGCATACTTTGTGACAATAGCTTTTTGTGCTACCGCATTTTTTGCAGAAGTATTGACGCTCAGACTTTGCGGCTAAAATTATGTGAAATTAAAGTAAGAAGCTATCACAGTTTACAATAATATAATGTACTGGTTAGGTTAGGTTAGTTTTAGCAGACACTTGAAGAGGTAGCACGTATATTGTGCTCCTGTCACACCGATTAAATTTAATAATTTTCTATCTCGGTTAACTTAAGTGACAAAAATTCCTACGCAGAAGCACAATATCAATTAAATATCGTAGTTTTTACCAGTAAAATTTGTTTAGTAATAACTAAGTTATTTTTGATAGTTTTTACCGGTTATTTGTAAACCTACATTGGTGATTGATTTTTCACAATCATCATCAACAGCCCTCAGCCCATTCACTTGGACTCTTCCACAGAGGACCACTCACAAGGATGATTGGATAGGATCATCAACAAGTCGTAGTGTACACAGTTACTGTCTGTGGCTGAAATATATTGATTTTAACTAGACCTCGGCCAGAAACAGTATCTGTGTACATGATTATGACTTGCTGCAAGGCAAGAAATATTAATCACTACATACGGTACACAAATATTTGACATATTGTGAACGGTCCTACTTTCCTTAAATTTGTTTTTTATATTTTTTGACACAATTACGTTTTGACGAAAGCTGTCTGATGACATCGACGGGAAGTTGTCAATTTGAAGATTTCCTCATCACTGCCAATAACCACAGCATCATTTTGACAGAGCTAGCTGAAGACTATCCTGTCCTTGAAGACAGATGCTGGGATTTCCCGTGGTCGAGAGAGGATGACTGGCAATATGAGTATGCAGATGGACCGGATTGTTTCTTATGTAGGAAAGAAGCTTTGATGGATCAGCAGTTACTAAAACATAATGGGATTATGTATATAGCAGTATTCAAGAAGGAGGGCGATTCTCAATATATCAGTAAACCTTTCGCACCGTATCACAAAGGATTTCTTCAGTGTTGTTACTGTTTCAATTTTTTTCAAAGACATAGGTGCACTCTAAGTTTAAGTGACAAAATGTATTATGAGTTCAAAACAAACAGAAGTTGGAGTTGTCCAACATGCATACCAGATGTCAAACCTAGGTTAACGAAACGAAAAGCAGTGGTATCTGCATGTTGGAAGTTTTTATTATTAGTTTTTAAGATTTTGTACCACCCGAACAATTTTCTGGGGCAAAGCCCGATTTCAGGTGTTACCGAGTTATTTTTGTTCTTATATGGCATTTTTTATGCGGTTGTATGGTCGATGGATAAGGGATAATTTCCTATTACTTTGAAATGATTGATTATTTTGAAATTTGAGTCCTGTCTGCTAAAATGAATAAGTTCTGACTAATGTTTAATGTTTTTTTTGCTAATTGGTTAATGATTCGGTTTGATTGTATATATGAGGTCCAAAGATATTTGGAATGATCTTGGCAATTTAATTTGTCTATGTGTTATGGCAGGGAGAACAGCCAATTTTTGGCTGATACTGTTTAACAAGGTTATAAAGTCGATACAATACAATACAATACTACATAATCATTCAAAATAACGGAAATCGATGTTTTATACATTTAATTACCCCAAATCTGTAATAACCCAATAATACAAATAAAAATATTATAGATTTATCATAGTTGGACATTCCCTAATTCCGAAAATCTTACTTTGAAAATTCTCTACACTCAACACTTATATTTACATCTGAATAAATATTTTCTGAACTTCGTATTCGTAACATACTCCGGACCTTCACCAGTGTTTCTATTCTCAGAATTGGATTTTCTATCCAGATATTGTAGAAAATTTAGATGTCTACATTCCAGACTAAAAGAAACTTTATTCTGATCTTTCGTTGAAGTTCCCATACCAGTCCTAAATGTAATGCTTACTATTTGCAAGGTGCAATGCTTAGAGTTACTCAGTAAGCAATCATGTGCCTACTACTTAAATGTTAAGTAACATTGTGAACGTTAAATTTTTGAATAGTTTCGAATTTATATCTACATCTAACTTGCTGTGGCACAACATAAGCAGTGAAACTGAAAGTTTAAAATGAGTAAAAAAAGTACACCACATTTTTTCCTTTAACTAATACGACTAATGACG
This sequence comes from Orchesella bifasciata, assembly GCA_034697805.1. Classification (NCBI taxonomy): domain Eukaryota; kingdom Metazoa; phylum Arthropoda; class Collembola; order Entomobryomorpha; family Orchesellidae; genus Orchesella; species Orchesella bifasciata. Next base: position 23,959 of record JAQGAP010000783.1, read on the forward strand.
CTAGTTTTTTCATATCTCCTTAACTGACCACGTGGTTGATAAAAGTGAAATATGCGTAACGCTATCTAAGTTTGTAAGAGTGTACATGGTCAAATTAAGTTGTGGTGTCTCTTCAACAACATTCGTAATGTAATAACATACATGTTACATAACTTTGTTACATAACTAAATATAAGCAAACTCTATTTCAAAAACCTATTCGAGACAAAACGTAGCAACAAATCCAGTTCTGCTTGTCAGTAATTCCAATGTGAAAACTAACGTAAAGATGCAGATCACAAACAATCCCACAAACCATATATAATTAATAAGCACCTTCATGTAATAACGGCTACAAATAAACTGTTTTTCTACACCAACGCTCAGTTTGATAGTGATCCGTTTTTTTGGCATTAATTGCTGCCTCAAAAGAGCAATTCGGTTTAAATTTCTCCTTATTGCTCTCTAAAAGCAGCAAATTAATATTTAGTTGCAGACTGAAAACCACTTTTACTAAGTTGAAAACTTAACTGCAAACAACTACAGGGCTACATATGAATACTACTACTATATTTAGAAGTTTAATATGAAGTCCAGTCCGGACTACTCTTTCCAAAATAAAAGTAACGAGGCATACATTCAGTAAGCCCACAAGAAGCAACCAAACCACTATAAGCTTTTTAAATTCTGTTGCGTCAACCGAATTCTCATTTATAAAGTTTAATGCTTTTTTATAATTAAGGGCTGCAAATAAATATCCCTGCTTGTAAACACCCATTTCTCTAAACTCCTTTTCCAGGGCTAACAGTTCAGCTAACTTTTGGTAATCCTCCCTAACCTTCAATGATATGCCCGACGCCTCTAAATAACTCAAATCGGCATTAAAAAATTGCAACAAAACATGCTTTGCATTTTTGCTACAAAACCCACCAATTGTAACCATGAAGTCATTCCCCGTTCCTTTAAATGCTAGTCGACTTCCCAGCATCTGGATAGAGGACATATAAGGACTGAATTTGTTATGTAGCGCTATAAATTCATCGGAACGTTTCATTGAATCTGCGACGAAATCTTTGGCGTCCATAGAATGAGGTTCCAAGCTACATGAAACGGGACGTCCACTGCTAAGGCTTTTGGAAAAATTGCTATGGGATTCCTTTGGCCCTAGAAGAAAACTGTTATGTCGGTCACTGTAAACCGCCTTTATATCACCAAGTCTGCAAAGCAAACTTGAATTTTTGAATTCTACTAGCTTTGGGAAGTGCTCAGAAGCATTTAAGTAAATAGAAGCATCCTTTGTGACATCAGCCGAAACTACCAAATATATATCCACATCAAATACAACCACGTCCAGATCTGAGTTACGCAGTAAATCATCAACAGTGTCTGGTACAAATGGGAGTTTGTTTGCAGTGATATCTGTGTAAATTGTCGAGGTATAAACTGCTCGAAGCATTATGCACGTGACGGTCCAAAGTATTAATAAAAGCTTAAGTTTAAACTGCAACTGTTTTTCCGGAATTTCAAAACCTTGCTCCAATATAACCTTAATTGTCTCAAAAACATATTGGTTTACCTTAAACAGCCGCAGAGTGAGGGACACGCTGACTGAAATAAATACTATGATTCCCCACCAACCAAATGTGATGGGTTTAAATAATGACTCTATGCTTGCCTCATTTGAGAGGGAGGCTATCATAATTGAATATTGAAAGCCAAAGAATGTGGTTCCAAAGCTAGAAAAAACGTAGTCAGTGTACTCAGTTTCCAACAGGAATGAGTACACGGCGCGATCTACAAACTCACGACATGCGTCTTCTGTGCAGTTGTGGTGAAAACTTATCAACTCTGACAAGCATGCATCCGCGTACTGATAACTTAGACCGACATTTTGCAACTCTAAAGTTTTTAGGTTGTGGCATGGCTCCTCCACCAGTTTGAGATTCATTAGAGGCATTTTTCTGGACCAGTCTTGGCTCTGTTTTTTCCACATGCGTATTAGCTCTTTGATTTCAACATGGTTTTCGAAACGAACCATGTCAATTGGCGTTGAAATGTAAAATCGTTGATAGCAAACTTCAAATGTGTATAAAAACTCACAAAGGCTCTCCTCGATTGGGTATCCATTTCCGAGTTGTGTCACTATGTATGGCTCGTTTTTGGATGGGTTTATAATTATCAAATGAATTGGGAATATAAATAGTTCATATTCTATGTGTATCGTACTTCTTCTAGAGTCAAAGGAAGATGGGGTTTCTGCCACTAAAAAAGTAAGGATGTGAGCTCTTCTTAACGCTTGCTTGATGTCACGACCGGCTACTGATTGTAGGGCTTCTAGTATGATTCTGGTATCGTCACCAGTTTTGTAGGCAATATAAAACGTAGGAACAATTGTTAGGCAGGGAAACTTGTGTCTAAACATATATCGTGAGAATGGGTACTTTTCCGGTGACCATTTATTATTTCCAACGGTTCTTATTTCATAAAGAATAGTGCATAGCATTTGACTTGGAAAATAAGCACAAACATCAAGAAAATTATTGCAAATGGTTGACGGTTCAAACCGAGGGTCATCCCATATAAAAACTGTACAATCCCTAAATACTGAAACATCATAAGTTTCCGCAAAACCTATGTGTGGTTCATATTGCTTTTGAACTCCTTCGACGGTCTGCTTTAAAATACAGATTGAAAGGTAAATTATCTGCAATGTGAGTCGGATGTACCAGATTGAGTCGAAACGTTTCCAATGCATTATGATTATTAAATTCTATTCTAAACGGCGTGCATTTGAAAAATAATTCAGTTTGAAATTCCGTTGCTCAGGAATAGGCACGCCACGAATGACAAACTTTAAAGCTGAAAGTTTGGGCTACAATGAAATGTAAAAATGACAATTATCAACTAATAACTACTTTAGAAGAAGAAATAAGAAGAAGTGAGTGCATACATATTTTCGTGCTCCAGAAATAAATTAATTTTCATAGGAAAAAGTGCGACTTTAGTGC
>JAQGAP010000784.1:0-26932 GCA_034697805.1 Orchesella bifasciata
AGCACGCCAACTCGTCGCACACAGAGTGAGTCGTGTGCAATGAGTCTGATGCTTGCTAGGGAAAACAGGATGTGACTAAAACTAACAAAGTTGGCACTCAGGAACGAGTCAAGACTTAAAGCTCTGTTGAGAACGATTGCGGCAGGTTTGTTAATGTAAAAATCCATAGGGCTGAGAAACAAGCTCTTCACGTTGATAACACAAAAGGGTGACGCATGACACGGGGATTTTGAGGAGTTGGTGGAAATTGGAAGTACCACATGAGGAGGACTACTGTCCACAACGGTGAACAGATAAAGTTCCAAAAGAAAGTATGTGGAGAGCAGGAGCAATACTGTGAACGCAACAGGTCCGCGTGTCTCCTTCAGCCCCGGCCAGCCAGACCAAACCACACTCCATCGCTTGCTCCACGGAACACTGTTCTTGTTCATGTTTCAACTCCCCTTGACAAAGTCGACAAATTAACAGAAAATCATGTATCTAGTATGGAGGTGCGTCCTTTAAAGAAAACACTCACTCCCAACTCCGACTACTAACAAGGTATGAAAATCTTTATAAAAGTTTCATTTCACGGTTGACGTTTCCAAATATATTATACGCATAACGTTTAGCTCGTTCTTTTTCCAAGTACAAAATCAATATGACTGTATTGATTAACTGAAATCCCTAAAAGGCTCGGTTTCCACTTTTGTTCTAACTGAAAGAAAACCACTGAGCACTGAGGACGACATTTCTCTGCCGCAACAGTTCCAGAACAACTCTCAGAACTCTTGCTGCTGCTCCTGCCAAAAGTTGTCAACACCTGTCACATTCATCCTTGGTATTAACCACAAATATATTCCCACAAGTGTTCGTCATCCTCTCTCAGTGGGGCTCCTATAAAATACGTTGCATAAATACATGAGTGATGAGTGAGTGGACTGCACAACATTATACATGCAGATTAAAATAGCTCCTTTTAATGTCACACATATAAAAATATAATTAGGTAAAAGCCTAAGTAAAAATTCATATTGCAAAACTGTTTAAAGGAACTTGCCCACCGACATGAGAAGGGTTTATGCTTAATGAATACCTTGACGCTACATGAGATAATGTGTCTTATTCTGGAATGGACTCACTCACTGTCGTGCTGTTTGATCAGGAAGTATTTTTGTAGATAATTTCGTTCTCAATGAATATTTCTGAATTAATTTCGTTCCGTTCTTAATTAAAACTTGTAAACTTGAAGCACTTTGCTAGACTAGGCAGATTGATTCACAAATTTTCTATCTTTTGGACATCTAACCAAACCATGGTCTCTGCTACTTGGTACGAAAATGTTTCTCGATAATGGAAAGGAAACCGCAGTTAAGAAAACATGGAAGGGACTACGTCGTATCCGCACTAACACCCAAAAAATGTAATACACATTCTATACCTTAGCTCATCTTCTTCGAAACATCTACTAAAAGTCTGGCTTGGGCTTGAGTTGGTTTGGTGGATTGGATAGATAAAACTCGACATTTCATTTCATGAAAAAAGGATTCCCTTACCTTTTGGATATGAATGCAGCCAGTCTGCTGCAGAGGACGGGAATGCATATTTATTATTTGTTATGCAAAGTGGTGAGTATCAGTTTGAGAGATTTGAGAATGCTTCTCCTGTCGAATGAATGTTGGCTGTATCCTCCAAAAAAATGTTTTTTTATTCCACTTTGCATGACATGTGATGCATACATGCATGGATGCGTAATGCGTAAATGGCTACACGTCTAAAAACCGGATGCACAAATAAAATATGAGTAAAATGTATATCCAATGTATATACATGCGTTGCCCGAAACTGTTTTTAGTAAGGAGCCAACGGTGATGAAATGATAGCAAAGCTGATATAGAGTCAACAGCCGAATACACGGTCCAGGGATAAAACAAACTGAGAAGGTTTGTGATCGCCGTGTAGGCGATAAGAGTGTGGTTTTATGGTTGTTCCTGTACTAGGTAAGTTTTAATGTGTGTGGTGGTGGGATTGGGATGCCTCGTCGTTGCTAGTAAGTGAGTCTAGTAGAAACACTGCCAATTAGACTGTTATATGATTTGGTTGATGTTTTGCACTTGTAAAAGATTTACTTTGTTTCACAGAGAGAGAAAGGGAGAGAGAGAGTATAATATTTGTTTTGTTGTCTACTCTCATCGGCTCATGAACTCTGCACTTGGTTCCCAGAGCTGGATGACTGATAGGCTGAGCAAAATACTGTATAGTTTAGGTCGATGCATTAGTTTTGGTTGGCAGGTATTATGTATGTATATATGTATGTATCTAAGGATGCCTAAAATGTGGGCATGTGTCGTCCACTCGGTTTGGTTTCACTGTCATAATTTATCAATCTGTATGACTGTCTATAAATATGTGGCCATGTGCTACTACAGTTTCAAGTCCTTTATTGTCATAATTTTCCCCAGCTCTTTTCCTCCACTTGAAATTGATTCAGGAAGCAGTAATGATTTGGTCGTGTCAGTTTGGAAAAGTAAATTGCATGGTAAAAACTGATTTTGATGGAGGACAGCTATTAAAAAGTTGCTTCTTCACTGCTCACTCAAAAAAAAACCAAGCCGGTAATCATTTTAAGTATGCTGACATATTTAAAAGGGACATGAATTGGGGGTTTGCTTGCTCTCATCTCCTTGCTTTTCCATTGATTTTAACCACACTTGGCCCATTTACAGTATTGACGTAGTTATTCAGGTCTGAAAGGGGGCTTTGGAGGATCATCAGCATTTACTTTGAATGGATGCTCATTATATTATGATGCATTGTGTATTATATGTTTTTGAAAGCACGGAAGTGTGTGGGGCTAAGCGACTTAAGAGACCAGGAAAATCTTGGAATTATTTTGAAAAGCGAATGTAAATCATTGGAAAAACACTCAAGAACAAGATCGTGCTCCTCCGTTGTTTGGAAGCTCTTAAGATGTTTTCCTTATTTTAAAGCAGGAAGACCAACGTAGTCATTTCTTAAGAATTTTGCGAATACGGGAGAAAGATAAACATTATAAAAAATATTTCTCTGAATTATACATGCTCGTTTCAATGTCAAAAACTAAATTCTAGCTGAGAGAAACCTTTGAATATTGCTCAATACTACGTAACAAGAACATTTTGTAATGAGCGAATCGAATGCTTGAAATGAAGTGAGGTATGGTATCTCATTAGTACTGCTCATTTGCCAACTGTTCCATACACTACTCTCCACTGTTATCTCACATGTTTTTTTAAAAGAGAAATAAGGATTTGGAGGATTTGAATGAATATGTTATTTTCTACTAAAGGAAAAGGTCTCCAATTTATTGAGCTTCGATTTCCGTACTGGCAAACAAAACCAAGTCTCATGTTGCCCCCCAACGAGCATCTTTTCTTAACTTATCATTTTGCTGTAAATAATTGACTAATTGAGCTAATTAACGAGTCCAATTCTTTACAACTGGCCATCTAATATTTCATTCAGTCAGTGTATAATTGCTTGGGATTTAGGAATACTCGTCATCACTTGTTTTGTTTCCTTGCTCCTCCTCCCTATTCAAATTGTATCGTTGTCCACAAAAAAACCATTGTCAGTCATAACTTTAGCCATCTTGATTCTTGTAGTAAATTAAAATTGGTCATGTCCAACTCACTTAAATATTCTCACTTTTCCATACAAGCCACATGGAAGCTACGCAGTTACACGAATTTGCACACAGCATGAAAGATTTAGCTTGTTGGGAACGGCAGAATGATGTCAAGTTGCTCTAGCATCAACCACAACTCATGGTTCTCGTTTGGTAGGAAAAGCCAATTGTGATGGATTGTGTTTTCCAATATTGTTCATGATGTTCACCTTTTAAAAGCATTTTGCTTTTATTCCATCATCTCTCTCTCGAGCATGCAGCTCTAAAGCTTTAGCAAAAGCTTAGAAACAAAATATATATTTTACATGAGTGAGAATGTGAGTGTGTCTACTCCTTTTTAAAAATACCCTATGCAATGGCAATGACAAAGCTTAAGACGTAGAAATAGGAACCCCTTGTGCACATGCACTTGCTACATATGACGGTGATCATGATGATTGTTGATATAAAAAAGAGGTTGTGTTGTTTCTCAATGCAAAGACGGCAATGCAATAACGCAAGGCAGACTAGTCTAGTCCAGGCTGCGATATTCTATTTGATGACGATGATCCGATAGATCGAGTCCACATAACATCGTGAATAGCGGTATAGAACACATGTGTTCTGTGTACATCCAAGAATGAAGACGAGCTGTTAACAGTTTAAATAGCACCAGAAGAAAAATAATCTCTGACAAAGAAGATGTATTTGTAGGTATGTGACTGTGTGTGTACTCGTAGAATAAAAAAGGGGCTTGTGCGGAACTGCTATTAAGCAAAGAAAAATTTAAATCCTTTACGACGAAATCGAAAGGAGAGTCACGACCGACACAGTTTATTTATTTACATACAACATATTTGCTTTTCCATTTACTGTTTCCCCAGAGCTCTCCGTGTGTTTTGTGTAGTTTTTGAATCAAAAGTGTGTCATTCTTAAACCTTGCAAAAACGGCTGGTTTAGCATAACCGTTGCGTGGAGCGTGGAAACCGTTGTAAATTGTGCTAAACGTGTTTTAAACTAAACTAAACTAAACGGATTCCAATAAGCGATGTCTGAAGTAAAGTTGTGAGGACCAGATTAAACTACACCGATTTTAAACTTCGATTCTCAATTACGGTAAGTATTTGCAAAAGAAATTTGATTAAATTGATTAATTGAGACGCTTGTTTGTATTCACTGTCGAGTGTTGGGTGGGAGGAGTGAATTAAATGGCTCTCAAGGTGAAATAAAATCAGCATACTTGATGATTGGAATTGAGTGTTGTTCATTCCTAAAAATAAACGAGAGTCTTACACTAAATTAGCGGAAAGTGTGTGTAAGCTGTAATGCGCGTGAAATGTGAAGGATGCACGAGAACAAAATATTTACTTCAAGCAACCACGTTAACTTTGTTTTATGCTTCTCTGCATCATCTTTAGGTTTGCTTATTAGTGACGATGTCTGCGTAAACTCATTCATCCTAGCAAACATACCATATTATTGGCCTTTGGTTTTGCTCTCTGTCAATATTTAATATTTGCATTACTCCCATGCTTGGGATTATGTTGCACTCATGATAACAAAATTATTACCAAAAGTGTCTTTTGCATCGTTGTTGCTTTAAAACGAGGCATGAAAAATTAATAAAATCGGTAACGAGAACTAAATTTGAAGCACATCATTTATACAGCCATGCCAGAGGCGAGACAATGTGTCTGTCTGCTCCATAATATATGTCAAGATAGAAAGGAGAGGAGGAACGAGATTTTATAATTTTTCATTGTGGCAATGAATGATGAGGGTCAAGCCCACATGCCATATATGGCAGCAAAAGATGACAGCCATGATCTAAGTTATTTAGTGACTAATATGGTGAAATACGCCAATAAAAAGGATGTTTAGACTAGTTTCCTTTCGGCTTAGAATGTAATTTTATATTCCTTCACTTAAAGCAATGTAAGTGTGGTGCAAAACCAGTAATTTGGATCAACATGAACATTTGATTGAATTCCAGGTTCCCTTTGAGTTGTTGGGGCTAAGTTCGCTGACATCATGTCAAAGTATGAGCCGTCAGCTCCGCCACCGGCCGCTCCGCCATCATATTCCGAAGTGATGGGCGGAGTACCACCGTCTGCCCCTTTAACTGCAGCTCAGCCAAGTATTGCAACCGTTACAATTCACAACTGTAAAAAATCTTTCTCTTCTTCCATTTTACTGTCCAAAACAATCTATGCTTGAAAAAAAAACCAAGTTTGATTTATGGTTTGTTGCGTTTTTTACACGCTCCATATTTGGTAACTTATTTTATGATTTCTTTGAAATACGTATGTGTTCTTTAATTGATGAAGAATTTAAATAGTCAATTTGTCCATTGTTAAAGTACTTTGGTTCACCTAAATACTTGCAATTATATGTTTCTGTTACGTTGAAATAGTCTACAGTTGAGCGCTTACTTTGGACGGTAGAAAATCGCTAACTCTATTAACTTCTTTGTCTTTCTGATGCATGTAATTTATCATATTTTTATCGCTTCCTTCTAATTTGCTAAACACTCATTAACAATGAAAGAGTTGCACACATCTTTTGATTAAGTGACAACCTTGTTTATTTATTTGGTCTGAAGTCACCCCTGGACCAACGATTGTGACTACAGTCGTTCCGCTAGGACCAAGGGCTACCCACATGGTGTGCCCACATTGTTACGCAGAGATAGAAACGTCAACGAAAACGACGCCTGGACTAATTGCCTACATTTCCGGTACTGTGATAGCACTTCTTGGTTGCTTTTGGGGATGCTGTTTAATTCCTTGTTGCGTCGAGTCCTGCATGGACGTCCACCATAACTGTCCAAATTGTAAAGCGTTCTTAGGACGTTATCGCCGCTAACTCTGTTGTTTGTTAGGGAACTGATATCCTAGTTTCAACCAAGTTCGCACGAGCTCGAGCTAATTTCTTTGCCAAAACACCGATATTACTTACAACGATACATCCTCAACTTGGCTTTAATGAGCAGAAACGATTTAGCTTTAACTGTAATTTTTGGTCAATTGTCGATTGTCAAAAATTCGTCCTCAAATTCAAGATTTTATATGAATAACAGGCAGTAAAACAATCAACACGATATAGTTTTAGTCTAGATAACTTCCATCGCTATTTCCAATCAGATGTTTGCACATAAATCAGTCAGAAAACTTATGTGACGATGAGAACAATGACTTGAATCTCGAATGCCATATATTATGAGTCGATACGAGAAAAGCTTACAATTATTAGACATTTACGAATTTAGATGCAATAGTAATATTCGTAAGCGTCAATTATATTACGTTATCCTTAATTTAGCATTATACTTCTGATATCTTTCCAACACTTTTTCTCAAAACTTGAAACTTAACTTCCACCTTACCTGTTGCAAGTATGTACCTACAATCTAGTATGATAGATCACTTGTCGTTGTTGTTTATGTTTCCATTTCGGTTACCTTCACTTCGTGTTTAAAATATGACACAATTTTCACTGTAAACTACGCTAATATAAAATATACAGAAAGTGTGAGCTATAACAAAAGCAAACTAACTAAAAGTATAATTTGTCTTCCTCTTCCAGCTGGTGTTGTTATAAAATATTGCAACGGAAATTTTAATCTAATGTAGCGATTAATTTAAATATTAGCAAAATATATATGAATGGAAAGTCATGGTAAATTATGCGCAACGGTAGCGAATAGCAGTTACTTTCACTTCTGGCAACTACTTCAACTGAACTCTAATTGTGCTGACGCGAGTCGTTACTACTTTCTCGAAATTTAAATCATCTTATTTTGTAAACATGTATTAGGTGAAGAATTGAAAATATGAAAATATTGTAAAAATGTGTGTTACGCGGGTGAATGATGTTTATGAAGTGTTATTAAACTTTTCTGTGCTAACGAAATAAAGTCGTAGAAAGTTATTCGAGCATGTAAATTATGTGATTTTGCACAGTGTAAAAGATTTTTAAGTTGTCTTACCTTCAAGTTCCTACGTTTTGATGCAATTTTAGTGTAGTCACCACTTAATCCGATCCCATGACAGTTTTCAATCACAAATAATACTGTTGAACATTAGGCAGCAATAATTAAGGGTATTTTGAATATTTGGCTTCGCTAAACATTTTGGCAGATAGAAAGAACAATAATATGAAAAAATGCAGACGCGATCCTAACATATTATCAGTTTGGACTCCGAACACAGATTTCCTTAAATGCAGCGTGTGACGTAAGAAATATTTTGTTTGTTTAATTTTTACCTGGTACACATGAATAACGTGTGTATATTGTATGTGCCGATAATATGAGCTGGTCACATATATTCAACATTTTTAGTCTTCAACACACCTGCAGAAATCGAAAGCACGCACGCGTTGGTTGGGTGTTTGCAGTAATGATGCGGCTTAAGTTGACTCATCCAGGTTGGCATTATTCCAGTTTAATGTTATTTTATGCAAACAGTCGTCATAACAATGTGCAATAATCTGTGTTCATCTCGATAAGGATAGTTTATAGTTTGTGCAGGTGTGTGTTAAAATCGACTAAATTTGTTATTATTCAGTGGAGACAATCATTTGCACGTATTATCACGTAACCAGGAAAAATGGTACACATCATACATATCTGGAATTTGCAGAAGAATAATACTATGTAACAAAACTTTGTGTCAAATCATCGCATTTCGATTACGTTTCATTAATTGAAAAATGTTGTTGAATTGGAAACAAAAATGCAAGGGGAAAATCCCAAATGCATTAAAAAACGTTACCTGCGTCATGTCAGACGGAAGGATGCTATCAGTTCAAAAGACCAGTTGACTAGAAAATCATCAACCAATTCAAAAACTTACCCGTTCTTTATACGCACCTTGTTGCTGACATTTATACCTGAGTAACTATCTTCCCTTCCTTGTTTGTTGGTTACTCGATATGTTAATTGCATAACCAATTTCGATTCTATAGCAACATTTTGCTTTCATTCCTGTCTCTCGTCCATCCACATCTGCTTCACATCCTTCCAACCACTTGTTAATGATTATGATATGCAGGAAATTCTTCGCAATGGCGATAGCAACAATGGCCATGTTTTTCCCCAGCTAGATAGATAGAAAACCAGATGCACGCACTTGTCTCAACGCACGCACACGCACTTCTCCAGTGATTCATGAATATATAGAAAAACCGGATTGAATTCCTGAGGAGCAGGAAAATCCATGAGAGAACATATATGAAACTGTGGTCATCATTGTCATTCATAAGGAAGATAAGGGTTATGCGTTTTCGTGAGGAGGAAGAAAACATCTTGTTCTATCTGTCTATTCTCTTGTCCTCTGCACTGCAACCTAATTAAAATACCATTATACCTCAGATTTGAATACGGCCAGTATATAAATCTTAGTCCGCTCACCACTGGGAAAGTCAGACGAGATACACCTCTCTGTAGAAGAAGGTTACTTTCGATTTCTGAAATTTTCGAGAGAAAAATAGTGAATCAATATGAACAAGTTTAGCAGTGTTTCCTTGCTTCTGACCCTGGTAGTGGTTTTGATTCCAAACAATGGAGATTGTGTGCAGCGTCTGGCTCTTATTGATTTTGGAACTTACACGCTTCAAAATGTTGGCGATTTAGGGGTAAACTTAGTTGGAAAGTTGGAAAACAACTATTATTTTTCAAATACTGTTAAATAGTAAGCTAAACATACGTTGGTAATTATCTTCCAGTTCTTAACATCTATTGGAGGGACTGACCTCATTGTCACAGACGTCTGGAGGGATATTCCGGGCCAGAAATGGAAAGTAACGAAAGGCTGTAAGTATATGGGTTTCTTTGTTTCATGCTAAATTTGGGCTGCATCTCAGAATGCTCTGTTTCTTTAGATCTTTACACTTCATACCTTCTCAAGCCCACTTCGGAAGGACTGCACAGCAAGGTAGCAATGACTGTTAATACGGATCATGGAATGTCCATCGTGAAGAAAGAAGTAATGTCAAGCATTTATGCAAAACTATACCCATATGTGAATTTACTTCTGATCGTAAATTAATGGCGTCTGTTTTAGCCCTACACGTTTGGCATGTCGAGCAGCCTGTATTGGTCTGTTATACCAGCGGAAGGCACTTTCTTCATGATTCAGAACTTGAAGGATGACATGTGCTTGGAGTCTATGGGGTAATGAGCAAATAGTTACTACAAATTTTTAATGTACAGCAATTCTATGCATTATTTAATCCAACATCTTGATCTCTTTCTAGGCTTGGAAAATCCGTTGGAGTGTCACCATGCAGAAATGCTAAAAGTCAGCAATGGGCTGTCCACTCTCGTTAAGAGAGGGAGGAGGGTTTTGAAATATTTTTATATTTAATCATTCCAAATTTGCATGATGAGATAGATTGCCGTTCAGTTTAAGAAATAAATAAATAAATTTCATAATTTCTCCGGACTTTCATCTGTTGGCTAAATTCTCTTGACGGTCATTTGACCATATAAAAATTACAAAAGATAGCATCTCTCTCCATATGAGGAAATCCACATTATGCAAAATTATTCAAACATGAAAACGCTCTCAATTTCGATAAAATCTGGGCATAAATTTTTATTCTTACGAAACTTAAGGATAGTGTAGCAATTTAAATTTTTCAGTCCGCCATGTAAGCTACAGGTCACTAAAGTTGTCAATAATACAAACAACGTATATTAAGTATTATGTTACATCATATAAATGTTATAAGATCATTTGATCAATTAATAAATTATGTGACTGTCAGCATCATATATCTTTGGTGATTCATACAGAAGTTGTTCACTATCCAACTTTACTTCCACCCACTAAAACAAGGAAGGCTAAGAACAAAGAAACCTGAGAAGAAATCGTAAATGCTATAAGCTAGCAAAAAAATGGAGAATCAGCCAAAATACTATCTTGTTCCACCTTCATAATATCCATGAAAAATGCACTTGTAGTTTGGTTAAACTAAACAGCTCACCATTTGCGAACAAACAAATAATTTGTCTTGGAGTGGACAGTCTAGCCTAAATGTACTGAGAATTTTTGCATGTTCAAAAACATTTAGGCCTTAAAACATTGAGAATAATAATAAAAGTAAACGTAGAAACACTCTAGCAAGTCAATCAACATTCGCCCCGTTTAAAGTTAATAAATAAATAGCACTTTTGTATTCTTCATTGAGTAAAATCGGTAGCAAACACTCACACACCTTACTTAAAACTAACAGTCAGGTAAATAATTTTACACAGTGAAGATATATTTGTGAGGATATTATGCTCATTTTACATCAAACCCCTGAAGGCAATGGTTCACAGGAAAAATGGTTTACAACCAGCTTCGTATCAATGTTGTTGCGGTTGTGCATCTTCTCCTCCCAATGAGTCCATTCTGTTTTTGACGAAACTCAACACCTTCAAAATGCATTCCAGTCGTTTTTGCAAACTGCACATGCTCAAGATGGCGAGTTGGGCTTTTGAGTCGAGAGGCAAAATAGCGAGGAGCCACCACGTCCACGAAGGGCCATCTGGAGAATCTCTCCAATCATCGGTGGGAGAAGGCATCATACCAAAATGGGAGTGAATTCGTTGTCTCCGAACTTGGCCAATGGATGAAAGCCACTCATTTGCCTCCTTGAAAACTTTGTCATGTAGCTCGTTAACAACTGGAAAAATAGAGGAAAAGATTTTTAGTTAAATTGTTAAAGTGAAAGCAAGACAAATAACTTTTACTATTGTCTAGAGTAACTTACTTGGCATGTCTGTCTCATTAATAGGTCGATCTTGGAGCAACTCGATTTTTGCAGCGTTGTAACCATCCACCATGGTCTTTCTCAGAACTCGAAATCTCCTACACCCCATCGTGTCTACTACTGACCTCCCATCTGAGAAATAACGAATGTTTCGGATTTCCAGGAGTGTTCCAACATCCCCATAATTATGTTCCCCGTCTGCGGTATAGCAGCACATCCCAAACTTATTCGTCCCGTTTTCCATACACCGTCGAATCATCAGCCGATACCTTGGCTCGAAAACATGGAGCGGACAAGGGATCGTGGGAAATGCCATGGTGCAAACAAATATGGGAATATCCATATCCAAATTTTGTCCTGTGGATGGCACAGCATTGAGCTCTTCCAGATGCTGCTTCAGTCGCTCCTCATACTCATTTGGGAGAAAGCTGCGGATGGCAGACTCAAGAAACTCCGTTACTGAATGATCCCGATTGGCCAAATAGTTTTGGAGAGATGTTTTGCAGAGTGGGCAAGCTGGATTGTGGTCCAAACACCGTTCCAGGCAACAACGGCAGAATGTGTGACCACATCCCGTGGACACAGGTTGAAACAAGAGGCGATAGCATAAACTACACTCCACATCACTACCAGAGATCAGTGCAGGGCTCGTTTGACGGAGACCCTTGGGTAATCCTTTCAGTCGGAGCTCAAAACATTTTAGGTCTTGACTAGCACGACCAAACAACCGGTTTAGTCTCACGTTTAACTGTTCCGTCAAAGGGGAGGAGGAATGAGTGTAGTTTGGGCCCATGCTGTTGTGACTGTGATGATGAGCAACGCTGATTGACTCGTGATGGTTGGAGCGAGAGTATTTCCAACCCGAGCAGCTTTTCCCGGCAAGGTGACCACTGTACATGGGGTGCTCACCCTCATCCCCACTTGAGCTGTATTCTGAGAGGTCAGAGTTCCAGTTGTTGTAACCCTGGCGCCGACGGTCAGTCCTTCCATTGAGCTTCTTCACACTGGGGTAAGGAGTGAACTGGAGCTGTTCACTGGTATGTCTTTTGAGAGTGGACCCAGTCACGGGGGACTGGAGGAAGATTTTGTGAAAGATTTTCATCATTTCGTTGATCACTTGAGAGAGTGCAGGGTCCTCGTTTGACTTTGAGGTTGCTTTAATCAGGTACATACATATTGTGAGGGAGAGAAAGGCCTCTTCATATCTTCCTAGAGATATCAAGGCGGCAGACTTTCGGAAATAACCTTTAGGCCAGGTTGGGCAGCTCTTTGTTGCTGCCTCAGCATCTTGTAGCGCTTCCTCACTTCTTCCAGCGGTGAGTAAAGCATGAGATCGGTTACCTAATGATAAATGATCCTCGGCAGCTGTATAGAAAAAAAATATGACAATTAGATTTTTCCTTTTTAACACCAAGCCGTATTAATTTTCTAACTTCAATAAACGCCTATAATAAATCTAATTTCATTGTAAACTTACACATATTCAAGGCTTCCGTATACTTTATGAGAGCTGGTTCCGACTCCTTGTTCTCAAATAACAGATTGCCCTCATTTCTCAAATGAGTCACTTTCATTTCCTTAGGCCACCATTTGTCCACTAATGATCCAATTAGCACATTAGTTTTAGCGCTGGAAACTTCGCCAGCACACAAAACGTGGTTACACCGTTGACACGACTGGCCAATGTGCTCATTTTTCAAACACTTTCTGCAGTACGAGTGTCCACAAGGAATGGTGATGGGATCCACCAAAACCCCATAGCAAATTGGACAAGACAAACTGTCCCCTTGCAACGCATACTCCACACTGTCAATAGAGGACGACGTGGAAAGTGGAGCAGCGGGTTGGCTAAACCCGTTGGAAGGTGTTGAAGATGATGATAATACAGGTGAAGAATTTGCTGAGGACGAAGTGTTTGAAGGGGATGTGATCCTACTATTATTTCCCCCTTGTGAGCTCACAGAGTCAAACACTTGGCAAATGAAGAGCTCAACGAGCTTCCTCAACTCTTCTGATCTGACAGAGACCCCATATTCCCTGGAACAATAGAGGAGCAGCCCAATCGTCTCTTTGAGGGACTGGGAATGATTGAAAGAGTTGGATGAAGGGCAGTTCTCAACCGGCGAGTGTTTCACCGTTGGTTGAGAACCTCCGTGGTTGTGGTTGTTGTTGTTGTTGTTGGTATTCCCTCCACAAGGGCTTCCGGAGGTTGGTACTTGAGAAAGTTGAGCAGGTGAGTGGAGTCCTTTGCTGCTGCTATTTGTTGTGTCCATCATGGCATGTATTCTCACTTGCCATTCCTTTTTACACGAGTACGGGCTGTAGAAGGGGGTTTGTGCGGGCTGGTAGTAATGATGGAGACTTCTTCCGTCATTCATGGCCAGCATTGAGAAGGTTGACTATGATTTCCTTATCTTCTCCAAAAATTGAATTAACTGGCCAGCTATCGCCAATCTGTTTTTAAGAGTAACAACGGGGGCACGATTAGATTCGAGTCGCTAATTTTCCGTGAAATTTTCAGCTTTTTCAACTCAATGTGCAAATTTGTCACTTTCAACATTGAAGTAGAATTTCCTTTTTTTTTGTAGCTCTAGTTTAGTTTTGGCTTAGTTAGTTATTTCAGTTTTCTATCTTGTTTTTGTTTCGTGAAAGAAAGTTTCGTGTCTCTTTTGTATGACTGTGTCTTCCTTTAGTCAGCGAGGTTATGAATTGAAGTAGGAGAAAGACGTGTAGATATAGACCAAACAAACACACAAGACTAGTCTCGTCTTGTAGTGAAATGCAAAGGAGAAATGAGATACTCGTTCGTACGCAAGCACTATAACCGTGTGCTGTTTTCACCCTCGATTCACGATAACAACTAACTTGGCGGAACTCGTATACATTCTGTTATAAGTGTGTAGCAAAGACCTTGCTCTGCCGTTGCGCAGTTTTTTATTCTATGGATGGATGCATTGAATAACAGGAAGCGAGCTGAGGCAAGGCATGCTAGGAGTATAGACATGCGACTACAACTCTTTTGTATGGGCAGCTCTCCTACTCAATTGCAAAAAATTAGTTGAATTGGACGAAAGAGAATACTATGTATCTATATGCTTCCATCTCGTTGGTTATGTTCTTTAAAAAACTACTTTACTCGTTCATAACGTAACGACTCGCTCGCTCCTATGCTTATATCATTATGTGTTATGCTTGCTCACGAGTTGAGAGGTTGCTTACTGGTGTCGTTTCGTTTTTCGTAAGCTAAGCTGGTCTGTTCCAAAAAGTGAGCTGAGTACTAGAGAGAAAAGAGAAGGTTACACAAGATCTCGCTCAATATGGAATATCAGGAGGACACACGGCACGGCACGATACATACAGAAACGTGAGCACTCTAGCCAGCGCTGATGCCTGTTTTTAACTGGACTGGAATGTACGTAACTCTCAAAAAAATACATAGTTTGGTGCGAGCGACCGTAACTCCTGCTTTACATAAACGGGCCACCACTGTCCACATAACAGCCGTTTGTGTCTATTATATATGATGATACTATCACGTGTTTATTATACCCTTTCGCTCTCTCTCTCTCTCTTATGTACCACGAATTGATGGAGACGTAACCAATTTTAAGGCGATGATGATGATGACGGGAACGAAGTTAGTTGAGAAATGTCAACCATTTTAATGAAGCTTGTTTGTGTGCAGTTTTTGCTCCTTTCAATTATGCCCTCACGACTTCATTAAGCGAGTTACTTAAGAGTACTTGTAACTGCCTTTGAACTAAAAGCATGAGGGACTCGGTTGCAATTAATTTTCAGCTAAAATGCAAAATTAAAATCTGCAAGAAACTTAAGGAAAGCCTTTACGACAAAGGTTAAAATGAAATAGACTACCTTTAAACGTTCTAGATTGGGCGGTAGAAGGAATGCACGTAATGAAGTCTTGTGAAAAAGGTTGTTGAAATTCACATAAATCATCGAAATTGTCTGGTTCTGGCAGATAAAGTCGAGTTACACAACCTTTTTCTGTTTGGGCATTTCGTGTCCGCTTTCAACTTTATAGCTGGAGTCTACACTGCTCATAATTAAAATACGGCAAACGTAACCTCTTACAGCACACCCATGTCAGAAACATCATATTTAAAACAGTAGCAAAAACAATGTCAACCAAACCGACAAGGGGAAACAGTCAGAACAGAAGTTAATTAACTCTTGATAGATTCTCATCAAGTCGTAAAATCCACATTTAATACTAATGAAAGGATGCACATATAGATGATGATGATGAGCGTTCAAATGTTTCATAAGCTTGGAGCACATACGTAACGAACCCACGGATTTTACTTCTGGTTCATTCCTAAATTACATCCGTGTGGGGATGAAAGTGAGGATTTGTCAGAACTATCTGTGAAATGCTCCAGGATTTGTTGCTAATATAGGCAGTATTGTATCATCCAACGAATGAATGATAATGACGTTGATAGCTGATGTGTGAAGCTCTACTAACTCATCTAGATTTCCATTTATTGCAAATCGGACTATGTAATACAGTATTAGTGATATAACGACATCCATAAAATTTCTTTTATATCCTCATAAACAGGGGAGTGGCTAATTTAGTGCTGGTACTTCATAACAAGCAGTAGCTTCTGCTTGTTCTCCGGCTCCACAATAACTATTATAGACATTTACAAAATGAATTTACGATCATGTCATGTGTGATAAATGTCTTCCTATTTATTTTCTCATCTAGGATCATAATAACGCAGGTTAAACGGAAATTAATGAAATTTCTTGCGTACACAATGGAATCATATAACGCACGAGTTTGAAACTCAAGCTCAAAAACTGTTTGAACTGTCAAAATCCTCAGTGATATGGAATCAAATGATGTAATATGCACACAATTTGGGTTCGGTAAACATTTAATTTCGTTGAAATTCGTTTCGTTCAACCGAAATGGTTAAAACCTTGATTTATCACGAAACCCGAGTGAGTGTATTTTACATGACGATGAAGATAAACATAAGTGTTGACTTAAGTATCTATATATGGAGTCTCCATCATGATTTAAACACACATTTCGAGAGGACAAAGTGACAGGAAAAATTACACACTCAAGCAACGAATGACATTGCTTCTGCAGAAGTTTCAACCGTCATATTAGCCCCGTCAGCATATAATAGCGCAAATCAACTCAATCCAGATTATTTAAATGATGTACATTTACGCAACTCTAGAACTATTTGTAATACTTTTTCGAAATACTTGAATTGAAGCAGTTTGAGAAGCCATCACGTACGCATTTTTGATGTGGAAGATTAACAAATTGTATATGTGCATGTTTGTTCCTAATGCTTTGCGTATGATCAGCATCAACCTTCGTCGTTGGTGATACGATGCTTCGCATGTCAGTTTAAACTCCTCACAGTAGAAATTGCTAAAATATGGTTATGTACCATACAACCTTTCCGTGATTGGATTGGTACGCCGTAGGTAAGACTGCAGGAGCTGTAAATGGACGAAAATTTTTTACGTAAGCACCGTCATAACATATCGCAATACGTAGATAGCATCATTTACGATGACACTAAAGAAAATGATATGTCATAAACATGCAAAACATACTTGACGGCTTTTCTTGACAAAAATATGTGGCTAAATTCGCTCTTGTAATGAATGATGACTAAAGCGTCTAATACGAAGAAGGACATCACGAGAATCCTTATATAAACGAGTAATTTGGAGATATGACGTGTGCAGTTAAATCAAAACAAACTTTGGTTTCGTTCCTCGCTATTTACTTCACAAACAGAGGTTGCTGTTTACGTTTTGCATGACTTGTTTGTCTCAACTCGCGTTATATAAACGTCAAGTTTTTGCAGGGGGAAGGTCAGAAAACAAAATAAAAAACAGTCTAAGTAACACAAGTAGTAGACTATTCAATTGCTGATTTTGTCTGCAGCCTGATGAGTTGTCGGAATTAAGCTTACTGATTCAAGCTTTAAATCACAATTGGCTAATGGTTCTTTTGATGAAATGAGCAGCAAGTTTTATGCCCTAAGACGTTATGAAACGGAAAACAAGTTCTAAATGTTTTACGATTTTACCTTCGTGTGGGCGTACAATAATATTGGAATGATTGAGCAGACATGAGAAATTAAAAACGTGTCCAGCAAAAAGAAAATCGATTCAACTCATTCTCATTCATTTTTATCAATATCAGTTCCTAATATCATAATACCATAATATCACCTAATGTATTTTTCCCAAAAGAGGAAGCATATGATTAAAAGTGGAACGCCGCATTATTTTTGTTGTTTTCGGTTTCAGCAAGCTTTAATGGAAACGAGCTATATATAAAATACGAAGGTAACTGAGCTACTTGGAAAAAGGCTCGTTGTTGTTTGTGGACATGAGCTTCATTAATAAATCATCAGCTGCCACATTTTCTTTCTTTCTTTCTTACTTTATTTACGTTCATTGTCCAATATGAATGAATGGAGGAAATAGGAAAAGGACGCAAGACTACTAGCTAGGTGTTGTTAGGTACGCCTGGAGCTCCACTTATCACGAATTGTTTTGAGGCAACCATAAAGAGGGTAAAGTGAGTGCTTTCTCCTTAATTCAGTAGCTACATAACAAAGTGTTTCTATTTCAATCCCTGCCAAAACTTTGTCGAGGTAAATAGCATGTCATACGAAGCAGATGTACTTAACGTAATTAATCTTATACTTGTAACTACAGTATGTCAATACCTACTTTGAAGCTAATAGGCTTACTCCATTCTTTTATTGTAAGAGTACATTTGCGTCATTCAGTATGATTTGGAAAAACAACCGTTTTTAAATACACAGGGATAATGGGTCTGTGTGTACTTTACCTTTTTATACATAAGCTCATTTAATGGATTCCTGTTCCACGGAACGAATCAAACTTGTAAAATAACAGTAGTAGGGAATTCAGTAGGGAGTTCCACCAGCGGCCTTGGGTTTGTTACACTAATGGAAACGGAAAGAGTTGGGTGGGAAACGATGTACAAAACAGTGAAAGCAGTGAGCGAAAACGGTAACAGAGAAAGGATCGGCTGCCAGTTGTGCAGATCTCTTGCCTCTACCAGTCTAGTTTCTGAGTTGAGTAATAATAAGTACAAGGTCCTTCTCTTCACTCATTCCGCTCCACTCGCTCACTCCAAAAGAAAGGAGATCTAAACTGACTACGTGAAAACTGATCTTACTGCACGTGAACCCTCATGTGTCTTTCCTTTTCTTTTTGTCACCCTCTGAATAATATAGAGACATAACTAACTGATGCGGCCAAAAATAGGCTGAGTTGAGAGGAAGTGGGAGAAAATCAGAACGAAAGCTATAGAAAGCGTAGTCTTCCATGCGTTTCCCGTGCACACGATAGCAACGTGCACAACTCCTCTTGGTTATAGACACACTCATTCATTATGAATGTATGGTTTTACGGGTTACATCATGGGTTGGTTATATAGTCAAGTCTATAACGATCGTCGATATATCACGTTTGCATATCCTCCTTGCGTTGAAGGTGACATTTCTATTCAAACGCGTTTACCTTACTTACGTATACCAAGTGGATGAGTGAGCAAAAACTGCCTGGCAGGCATAGCTCCATAAATGTAAAACAACGTTAGCTCTTCTTTTAGTGAGTTACTACTCAAGTGGGGTAGGGCTAACGTTTAGCTTCCTGCTAGTCAATTTTTAGCAATTCATGCATTCTCTCAGTAAATATGTAACTATGTGTACATTTTACATAACGTCGGTTATTTCACTGACTTTCCCTTGCGGTTACAAAATTGCGGGGGACAATTTCCAGCTTGCTTAATTCAGGATGTTTTTTCGAGAAATGAAATTGATAGCACACTATTTACATACTTATCTGTAGTATATCACATTTTAGAAACATGAGTCGTTATCATCATCATCATCATCATCATCATTATTTTGTCAATATTGACGTTGATACAGCGGAACCCTTGCGTCATCGACGAGCTACTGTTGTTTTTTATGCATGAAATAACATTGTTATGAATGTACTCCTGTTTACAAAGCAGATAGATGAGTAGGCAAGGCAGGGTATTGATCGACCCTGTGGAAAGAGGCTTCCTGTTGCTCTCCCAGAGTGAATGTGAAAGCAACAAGATACTTTCTATGAATGTACACGCATATCATGAACGTTTTCTAAACGTGTCCCCAATCCTTTGCGCATCAACTTTGCATAGAATATTAGTAGCATTCAGCTAGACGCTGCTGATAATGCGAAAATATCAATAAGGAACAGAGAAAAATATGCCTTGAAAGATTTTTGATTGTATTATGCTGTCTTGTTAAGTTTTCTTTCAGAGAGCACGATAATGTTTACATAATCAATGATTCAATTCTGCTTAACACTTTCTTGAATATATTCCAGGAACAATCCAGAGGAAAACGAGTAGCAGATGGGCTTGCAAAGTTTTTTTTTAAATTTAGCGATTTTAAATGCAGCAGTGAAGGCCAAGCTATTAGTATACTTTCAAATAGGATTAACTAATACGTCTAACGTTCTATTATAAGAATATAATTCACCAATATGATGGAACAAAGGTAGGATATAATGCAAGTTATATAATAGAGGCATGCATAAAATATAACATGTTATGCACTTACGGTAAAGAAATTCGTGTTATAAAAGGCAAAAGTTTGCAAACTCGACGCTGAAAATAAAGTTGCACTTTGAATCCATGCTGTCGTAATCACTTTCCTTTGATGTCATACATAAAATAAGTATGTGACGTGCAGGTAATCCTAGCATGTAAGACCATGACAAAATTGACTGACGGTGATCGAATCGCTTTTGTAGTCCGTGTAACTTTCTTCTTAGAAGTTGAAAACATATTATATTGCATTTGTTTTGACGAACAAAAAGACAACATTATGCAACCAAAAAGCAGACATAACAACGAAAAGGAAATACCATAACTCACGTCTGCTCTTAGGCATATATCTTATCCAACCAGAATGATTTATTTTAAGTGCAAAATTAATCCTATAAACTTTGCTAACAAAATTGGGAAAAAAGGGAGAAAGCGAAACTTGTTTCATAACACAACATCATCAGTAGCATGTTTCTTCTTGTTATTTCCCTGTTTTCCTTTCTCCATTTCGATTCTCATAGGTATAACTCTCTCAGAGAACGACGGCTTCCCAGCTCAAACCTGGCACGTTAGCCCTTAAGCCTCATCATCCACATAGACTAATTAGATTCTGAAAGACGTTTCCAAGGTTTGTTTACAAACTTATACAACTTCAGTTCCGAGTAAATACTTTTGACCATACGGCATACATAGGTATAGTATAATACCGGATTAGCGCATAACTGAATTCGAGGAATACAATTATCCTTCATTTCTATCTACTATTTACTCCTATTTCCAATTCTGCAGAGTTTTAGCACCTGTGTGCAAAATTAATGTGGGCATTGTGACATGTGAGCAAAAAAACAATAACAATCCTCATTTTAGAATGTTCCTATCAATACAATTCCTGCATTATTTCCCATTTCCAAATGCAACTAATACCATAATCCTCTTAAAGTACTTGAACGTTTGGTTTCTCCACGGAACATCGAAAACAATTCTGACGAACTACGAGCATTATGGTTGCTTTGTATATGTTAATATTTAAGATTTTGGCATTTGCGATATACGTGCTAATTCACAGAATGTATTTATGAGTATAAATATGGCTTCAGCTCAGCTTTTCCTTCAATACGTTGCTGCACATGCGAGCAAAGGAAAATTATAAATATAATTTTGTCGTGCTTGCTTCTCAATATTGTACAATGACCAGGTTAAACTAGATTGTGCATTTTACGTGATGCTCCTGTTGCGTAATATGAGCTTTATGTGTTTGCATAACATGCAATTCAGCAAAGTGCTGCTTTGAACGAGAAAGCACTCAACTCTCTCCGGTATAGCTGAGTATAATAAGTTAGTATCGAGCTAGAACATCTTCTCGTTGTCGAGTAACGTTGGGTAATATTCAAAACAAACCTGGGAGAAGCCCTAAACGTGCTGTATTTCAAAACAAAGGTATTACTGAGATAGATGGGAAGGTTGGAGAAAAGGAAAGCGACCTTGCAAATATTATATAAGAATAAATAGTTCCCTTCACGTTTAGTCATGCTAAAAGTTTTCCCAGCTCAAATACGTCAGTAGCTATGTGATATTTTTTAAATACAAAGGTCATTTGTTTAGTCGTCTTAGTTAAAATTTATTATTGAAAGAGTCATAATCATGTACGTAAATGCTTGTGTAATATGAAAAAAATCTTACCATAACGAAGCATGCAACCATGGTTGAAAACTATGTAAAAATCCAAAAGAAAGATTATCCCATAAACTTTCATCGGTTCACAACAAAACGGCACTACTTTTACTTTAGCACCGGATCAATAGTACAACGGGAAAAAGTTCAGGTTTATAAAAGCACTAGTGGTTTTAGAAACACCATTTTATCATCGAGTACCAGCAGGACTTGTATTTCACAGGAGAGTTTGCTAAAATCCGACTGAAATGTCTATAAATTTTCACCTTTCCTTGGTTCCGCTTGTTCGCGGATAGGGCACTAAACTTTTGTTTCTGTCTTCCCGTTTCGATAGGTTGATGTTTGTATTCCGAGAAATAAATCTCCGATTCAACCAAGTTCCATTCCTCGCTTTATCACTATGCATTGGGAAATTTGGCTGATGTGGTTTTCTCATCCACGTTCTTCCAACGTATGACTCCGCATTGATGAAAAGTGAGTTTTGAAGGTATTTCCTTTGATCAGTTGGAACGTCGAATTGCAATCACTGGGGAGCAGTCTCTATTCCACATATTAGGTTTCATGGAGCGACGACGTAGCGGTGTAACTGAATATTCTTGTATCAAATGGCAATGCGAAAGATAGCAAAAATTCACGTATCTGTGTAGTAACCGACTTTTCAAAGCCAGCCAAATTCACTCACAATCCTTTATCCACGTTGCAGATTTTGTCTATTGAAATGTTTTTAATTGGAGTTTCCAATTGCTCACTATTATGCAACAGCAGCAACCAAAGTACTCTCCGTTTTTGTGAGCTTCCCATTGAATTAAGTTACACTAGAGCTTGAGTCTCCATTTGCAATGTATCCGTTGAAACTTACGATTAGACAACCCTCCAGCACTTGACTTTGCCGAAGCACCTCACCGAAATAAAGGTTACATTGGAATCACTCGACTGATATTATGCAGCTCGAGATGTGATGTCATCATCAACTACTTGTATTTTGTAATATTGGATAAGGAAAACCCACGAAAATTCTGTTCTGACCATGCATAGTGATGAACTTTCCAGCTTTTTCGCGTTTAAAATGTAACATCTTCAAATCCCACCCAATCTATAGTTCAGCACAGCAGCCTACAAGTTGGCAATGTTGTTTTTCTCTTTGGACAAGCTTTCATTGAAAAATAAGACCAGGACCAGCTCAACTGTTGAGCAATATTAAAAAATGGGGCTGTGCTAATGTGATGATGACTAGCATGCGCATGATGTAAAGGTGTTTTTCCATAAATGGAACCTCTTCAGAACTTTATATACACGTCACTAGGAGCGGACGATGGACGATGACAACGAAGCACATCACAATGGATAATAATGGACAGATAGCTAACGAACGATGGTGTTGTTGTGTACGATGACCAATGCAAAATTCAACTTGTTTTGTTATTCGATTCATCACCATTTATATACATATTATAATACATCTTGTTCTCTTACATATCACATATCATTCTTGTCCATAATACCTGATTGACCAACGGAGAAACCACATACTAACCTGCACAACATGCAAAATAAAATGCGAGGAAAAAAGTGTCTAACAATGTAACACGAACATTAACATTGTTAGTATGTACAACCAAACTACTGCATAATAATGAAGAAGCTCTCCAGCAAAAAATAACTAGTTTGCTCGCAATCAGTAACAGTTTGCAGAACGCAGCTGGTGGTGATGATGATGATAATGGTCCTAATATGTATTGCGTAGATAAACCATTTCACTGTACTCTTTCTCGTCTGTCACTTGTTTTGCCAGGTAAGTTGAATATGGAGAGAAGGTTTGAGTAAGCGTAAGCAAGTACGTTTTTATGCCATGTGATTATGAAACAATGTATTCGAGTAACTGGTGTAATGATACAGTTGATGAATCTTTATGATAGGATAATAGCATCATGAACCATGTACATAATGCCAGTAGTAAAAATCTTGGCTGGTGCTGGTGTTACGTGAGTGCATAATGTATATTTATGAGGAGGACAAGGAAAACGACGACTCATGCATACAGTACATACCCCAAAGTTCATGGAACGAGCAAGTGCATGTGCTGGTGTTATGTTCCAAAATATTTTATGATGCTCTCGGGCTAAGAGTGAGAGGAAAGGCAGAAGTCAACTCATCTTGTCTTGCCTGCATTGAATCGTAGCTTAAGCTAAATGCGTATGGTCTTGGCAATTCAATGTGTTTACCAGGAGGATCTTAACTTCGTGTGTAACAAGATTCTTCTACGTAACATCTACTCGCGTTAGTCACCAGAACACAAAGAGAATTGAGGAGTGAAGGAGATTATGAAGAAAACAGACTCCTTTTTATCCCCATTTATCCGTTTCTGCTGCAAAGTGCATGCAAATGTATGGGCAAATCCCTACTCACTACTTTGCCTTTCTCTGCCGTTCATTCTCAAACACAGGATTTTTATGAAGTGGCTTAACCTATTCATTCCAATACCATGTTTCCCTTTTACTTTGTAACTCTTTCAGTTCCATTTCTAATACGTTATGAGCTGTGTACTATAGTATTATGGAAGAGATTGGTTTGGAAATGGCTTCGCTGTACTAATACTTTATTTGTGTACTTGTACAGGTCATCCTATTATAATACATAGTGTGTCCAACACACACTGTTCTTCTCTTCCAGTGTTCACCAGTTGCCAGCAAACTACATGAACCCGCATATAACACATACATTGTGATGAACACGCATTTCAGTTGCAATGCAATGCGAGTAATGAAACGTAACGTAACATTTACACGCTGTGAGGTGATTGTTGCATAAAACTATATATGCGGGGGGCTCTCACCAAGTCGACTAGCCGGTTTCATAACAAAACTAAGTGTTGAACAAATTTTCTTTTGTGATGGGCCAGTCTCATCCAGAAGTGTGAAGAGACTGTGGTGTGACCTTTCCTTGGATTATGTTGCCAGTCCAGTCCAATCTTTTGGTTTCGGGGGAAATGTTTCACACCCGCGGACTTGGATCATAGGGTATTAATATAGTAGAAAATGATATTCGAGACGAGATACATAATATGTTTCAGCTTTTGTAGATTATCGTTCAATTAATTTTTTATCTGGTACTTAACCTCAATCACAAAACACAACTAAATGATTGGATTCCTTGTAATTCAAATGAGGTAATGCTGCTGCCAATAATATTTTTTGCTGCGAGCGAAACACATGTTCAAAAAAAAATTTAGCTCTAAAGGATTTTAGGTGAACGAACCAAAATTGTTTCTGCTGAATTCATTATGCGGCTTTGAAAAAGACGTGAAATTATGATTGGGGTAATGATAGTGATAAACAGCCTTCGTTCTGAGAAAATAGCTGGATCTGAATCTGGATCTTTGTTCGCTCACATGGCGTGCATGTTTTTCTCTCTGTTCAAGCAGACTTCGTTTGAAGACGAAGTTTGAGTGGAGTCATGATAAGTTCTGAGAAACTCAGCCACTCTCTGAATGCTCGAAGGACAGCATGCATGTACGTTAAAGGAATTTGATTTAGTCTCCACTCCTTTGTAATATGAGAATGCTGCTCGGCCTCTGTAGGTAGGTTTCTAACAAAGATAAAATGCTTCTTGTTTTAGAAGAGAACGAATGCTTTTTTACTAGTGCAAAGTACAAAGCACTTTTGTAATGTAGTTTGCAACTATTATACTATGATATAAGTTTTGAAAGGCGATATGAAAATTTGCTGAAATGGAAGAAGGGCATTCATCAGTGATGATGGAAAATCATATTAATATTTAATGGAAAAAGTTATTTCATAGCCTTAAAAAATCATTTTTAAAACCGCTCCATCGGCAATGCTTTTGTAGGAAGGTTTTTCGAACTTTTTCCCAATTGCGAAACGAAAAGGTTCATCAAGGTTCTTTGAAGTTTGCATGTTAGAAATACTTAGTTTGTCCGTTTCCTGTCCGTCGGGTGAGTGAAAATACAAGAATTCAAAAAATGGTTTGACCTGTTAAATTTTTTAAGGCCTGCGTCTAAATGGCAAACTTAGCTTCCGTCTTCCACAACAAATGTCAGAATGATATGAGTACTGTTGATGAGACGAGGACTAGCAAAAATTAGCACTTCAATCAATCATTTGTATGTGAACAAGCTGCCTGCTTACATCTCCATTTTAGGATTTATTCAATTTCTTGCCAACCAAGCTACTTATTTACAGGGGTAAAAAATTATTGAACTTGTAGCGTGCACGTGCACACATTCTGCATGTAAAATTATTGGGTAGGTAGCAAAGAAGATGAAAGTGAAGTTTACGATTTTTTCAAAGAGTTACATGAGTTACGATGCTGTTACATAAGTAAGCAATTGTAAAGGAAAAGTAACAGTGATGCCTACCATTCTTGCCAGTTTGTCGAGCAATTAAGGGAGTGAAGGCGGGTCAGTCCACATGCAATGAATTGTCTAATTCTTAATCTGAATATTTATGTTTGCCTTTATCTCCTACGGCTATTCATGTAAAAGATACTAAAATTGAGACAAAGTAAACCTGACTTTGTTTCTTAGATAAAACCAGAGAGGAGGAAACGTTTTTGTGTGGACGTGCTCAATAATACATCATGATCATTGATCAGTAGAACATTTTCGTGCTTATATAAGAATTAATTGTGGAAAATTATTCAGGTCTCTTATGTAACCACGCGTGATTTGACTAATTACTGGGTTCATTTGCGGGAAGACAGTTCGACAAGTTGATATTGATGATGATGATGATGAGTGGAAATGGGTATTAGACAAATTTCCAACTTATGTAAGCTCAAGAAAACGAGGAAGAAAGTCGACACGGACTAGTTTTTCATTTCGACGTAGAAATGATCAAGGTAGTCATTAAAAAATTAATGGGCTGTCTAAAAATACAAGTTTGGCAGTTGTGCTTTACGTGTCATTTACACCCCACTCCACCCATCCAACTGCTAAAGATAAAGAGAAAGTTTGTATGTAGATGAGTGTGTTGCATAAGCAATGTATATAAATATAACGATTACATGATGAGATGAAGTGTCATCATTCATTATATTATGTAATTCACAGATAGTCATCGGAAACCATGATATAACTAGTGCACAGAAATTTATAATTCTCACGTAATCACGTAATCTTTATATATACATATATAAACATACATATATATATACAAATATACATACACACATATATACAAATTAGGTTTGATTATAATATGGGTTTATCTAACGTTGAT
>JAQGAP010000785.1:0-26883 GCA_034697805.1 Orchesella bifasciata
AACGCAACGCAATTTCGCTTC
Source organism: Orchesella bifasciata (assembly GCA_034697805.1). Lineage (NCBI taxonomy): Eukaryota > Metazoa > Arthropoda > Collembola > Entomobryomorpha > Orchesellidae > Orchesella > Orchesella bifasciata. Next base: position 22 of record JAQGAP010000785.1, read on the forward strand.
CTTGCCAAAACTCGTCCTGTTTCTCACTCACTCAAAGTTTATCCAAAAACTACAAGTGTACGCAAAGTTATGACTCATGTCAAACTTCTTGGGAACTAATCAATCAAGAACGGACATTTCATTTTTCGCCAACGCATTTGATCATCTGTGTGCTCATGAATATTGGATGATAACAGAAGGACCAGGGACAAGTTCAGAAATAGAAATGGCATCATCCCCATAAAACATTCAAGCCAATAAATTGCGTCGTGAGTGTGTAACTTATGATGAGTCTCATCATCCATTACTGTCCATCCAGCTGTACACAAAACCAAAACGAATTACCATTTTTTATTGGCCAACTAATTATACCGATTAAAAATGATAAGTTATTCATGTCATCAATGTTCATTTAATGTGAGTGACTCTCCGTTCAATGGAGAAGGGATGGAATGGATGCAGCTGCTGTGCAACACATCTTCTGCCACTGGAATAGAGCATGCATCCATTCATTTATCCATCCATCCATCCAACGTTTGATAATAACAAGAACAAGTTAGGAAGCAGAGGTCTGCACACTCAAAGATATTATATTAGTAATGAAGCAGTATTGCTCAGTTTCTCCAGAAAAGTGTCAAACGGTCAAGTAAGCCAGCGTGAATGCTACCAGTGATAAAAATTTAATTGTCCAGTCTCTACCCACATAAAATACTGCGCTGTATAGAATGTGTGCTCAGCAAATGCGACGATAAATTTGTGAAAGATGTGACACGAAGGATGATGAAGGAAATGTACATTTTTAAGATAAAAGTCTGTTTAAGGGCAAAAGCAACAGAGCTCCACTGTCTGTTTTTGATTAAACTAATATGTGTTATGAGTCATTTTCTTCATTTCTCAACTGATTCTTGTCAAGGACAACAAACTTGCAGTTATGCATACACAACCATACAATTCTGATGATTGTAGAGCTGAAGAGTGTTTTCATTTCTCACAAAATATGGAATGAGTGAGAGCCACTGTGTGTAACAATGTTGAGTAATGAATAATGAATAAGATGATAATGATGGGTGGAAATTAGAGCGTTTTTCACACCACGACATGGTTGTATCTAGCTCTATCCACTAATCTGTTTACCGTGGCGCACCAACCAACCAACATAACACCATTTGTGTCTCCAAACATGAATGTGTAAGCTGGGATGATAGGAAGGGTCACAAAATAATATAATATTCTCCAATTTTTTGTGTGTTGTGAGAGGAGCACTTGTAAAAACAACCAAGCGCAAGAATAACTTTGAGTGAGCTAACAAAACGATACCAAACTGATGATGGTTGGGTATGGGCTGCTGAATTGAGGTGAAGAAGAGTGAGGACAGGAGAGAAGACTGTTTCATTGTTGTTATTGGATTGTGATATGGTGAATGCCCAGCATGTCACCCCTGAAATAATGTATGTATGGCTGTTAGCACTTACGCTTGGATTGCTTTTTCCTATGGTCGCCACTATTCATGCGGAAATGACAGAGTGGGCCCTTGATGATGACAAAAAGATGCCCTTTTTCAACAACGTGCTACATGTCTCTAGCTCAGCTTGGCTTTGGTTACTCAACACCTTTCCCTTGTCACGATAGAGAATCATGTAACGCGGCAGCTTGTGAATTTCAGCTAAAAAAAAGGTATCCCTCTCATTTGCGGATCCATTAAAATCCATATGTCACTTTTATTCGCACTCCAAGCTATGTAAAAAGGTGAGACGAAACATTTTACTCCTTGTTCCAATGATAGATTCCGTAATTATTATTATCGTCATCATCGATGTTGTCGTCGTCGTCGTCCTCAACTCAGCTGTCGTCACTTGAGAACTCACGCTCCAGCCTGAGCCTTTACCTACCAACCAACTCCAAAAACGACATTATTCCAGCCAGAACTGCATCCAGAGAGAATGAATCAGCAATTTCAATATTAATTCAAGTGGTCGGGAGGACAGGACGAGTGTGAAATGCCAGGCTCCACTATTTTCGAGACTAAAAGCTTTTTGAGGCCTCTCATTGAAAAGTCAGTCATGTGCACAGGAAAAGCTCGCATTCATGCATGGCATGAGCTCAGAAAACTGGTCTGGTCTACATATTTAAATTGCCCTCTAAATGTTGGGTTGCCAGCGGAGTCGTGTGGTGCTAACTAACTAACAAGTTGGAAAGGGTTGATCAAAAATTTCAACGGAAAACAAACTTTTCCAACTGCATTTTTTCATTTCTTACTTTTCTTCTGCATTATGGAGTGTTGTCCATGCTGCTCACTTCTTCTCCCACTGTGATGAAACGATGGAGAGTTTACATAAACAGAGTGCAGTTGCTCGCTTTCCTCTGCCAACACCAGCGTGAGTGAGAGAAATGGAGAAAGAGGATGATGAACGCCATCAATTTTAATTAGCGCCGTCAAAAGTGTAAATTAGATTTTGGCCTTGACTCTGATCCCAATCATGATCAGAGTAAAAAAAGAGCACACATACTGAGAGCTTCCTTTTTGCATAAATACAACTTTCTAATCACCGTTCTCTCTTGATGATCATTGACGAGGAAAAAACTGATACAGACACACAGCTCAATATTATTATTTAACAGATGGCCTGCTCTCCGCTTTGTTCTTGATGGTGGTGTGGTGTGTGCTTCCCAAGGAAAATAGCATTAGCATTAGAGGCTATTAAAGTAATCAGTGAGGAGAATAAAGCATAATATTGGCATCATACCCGCACCCGCTAACCATTTTCTTTCAACACAGGAAGCAGGCCTGAAAGATGAATGGAAAAGAGTTGAGCTCTGCCTTCTGCTTATACTCCTTTTCACACACTCAACAACGGAGTTTCCGAGCAAAACACCGCTACTTTCATTACATTCTCCGGTGAGCTGCTATAATGTGCATATTGAACTTGACGCGTCCACCACCTTACATCAAACTTCTTACTTTCGTTGAGCCTAGCCATAGTTAATTGGCGTATAACTTTGGCTTTCCTTGGGAGAAAGAAACAAGGGAACAGATTTTCACTTGGTTTGGCTACCTTGTTGTTGTATCTAAATGAAAACTTGTTAAATGCCCTCATTGCATCTGACGTGCATGCAATCTAATAAAACAGAATGAAGGAGAGTGTATAAAAAAGCGTTTTGATTCGCTGTTTGCGTGTCTTAAAGTTTATGCTTTTTTAACTCTTTCTCTCTCCCTTGTACTTTTGTCAGCCACATTTGTTTGCTGATCTGCCTACAAGTGTATTATGCTGGGACTTGCGGACATGGACTCTTGCTTCGACTTAATGTACTCCCTTTTCTGCCCTTTCTCGACCTTTACCGTTTTACACTCTCAAACGCTCAGTTCTGTTGATATAGTGAGTTGATGTATTGCGTGTGCAAATGAGTCAACTATTCGTTTGCATGCACGGATCAATGTGTATCCAAACTTTTTTCTGATGCACTTGGCTCCCTCCTTTTTATATTCGCCCACTTAACATCCTTTATTTATTTACTTTTATTTTTTTCCATATCAAATTACACAACTTGTGTCGCAATTCATTTCCATTTTTATTTTCTCAAACATAAAACAGTGAAAAGTTGAAATAAGAAACTGCAAAAAAATAATTGTTGATGGATATCATAATCTGCACAGAAACTCGATTAAGTTGAGTTGAGTTTAGCTACTCATTCCAAACTTCCATTTTGCATTTTTCTTTTGGGCTCTCGAACTCCAGCTTGCGGGTAACTTTTTGGTGTCCCAAGTCGCTGATTTGTCGGCACGACTACCTCGTCCTAATTTTATGCGCGTTGGTATGGTACGGATAAATGTAATGCAGATGCTGCTTTCTCGTCTCTCCTTTCATTCACATTGCACAATCCCACTCAAAATTGAATGTTGCAATGTGTGTGGCGTGGAAATGTTTTTCAATAATCGTAATGGCTCATCAATCAACACTCCCATCAAGTGTGAGACTCTAAAAAATGCAGAGGCACACAAAACATTTCCTCTCTCTCTCTCCTGTTTTGCTTTATGTCGGCCGAGGAATTGATAAAAATGGTGGGAATGATGATGGGATCGTCGTGAGGAGGATGGCAGTGATGCATCTGCATCAACACTTGCTACATTTACAATAAAAAAGAAAGATGAAGAAAAGGACGAATGGAATATTCAATTTTTATGAATCACCCCAGCCCGACTCGCTCATCGTCATCATCCGAACGCTACATCCCATTTGATAATGGTGGAAAGATGAAAAAACTGATAGACAAACTTGAGTCACTGGCTTTAATGCATATTCATTGTTGACGGCCGTTCTCCCTCGCAAGAAATTGCTACACATTCCATTATATTATGCGGAACTGAAAGTCAACCAGCTTTTATCCGTTCGTTTTCATTTCAAAATAAGTTTTCACGCAAAGTAGGAGTGGAAAGGTGGGCATCAGATTCATTAGAAGGGTGGGGTGGACTGAGACGTGTGATGGGATACATATTTAAAAACAGAGCAACGACAAAACAACCTTTTGATTTTAATTGACACGCAAGCACCCAATAAGAAGACAGTAGTAACAAGATTGAGAGTGAAACGACCCGTTTTCCGGTTGGAATGAAAGTAAATGTGGAGTTTCTTTTGAAAAAAAGGAATCTGTGCGTTCTACTGCATTCATGTTGTCACCTGACACGATTCCCTTGTTATTTTCCAGATTTTCATTGTGTTGGGATGTTCGGAGTAGGAAGAAGGAGTGAAGGAATCGTTCATTGTATCTTTTTCTTGTCTCGACTTGTAAAGTAACGTAATGTAGCGTCTTTTTTGGTATTCCACAAGGACAAAGGGGGATTTTCCGATTTGGGTTGGATGCACTAGCAACTAGCTCTACCTTATAAATAAGTAATGTGATGGGGGCTAACTAAGTTTTCTCTCTGGAAAATATGACAAGAAAAGGAACAAAGAAAGGTATTCTTCTTTTTGTGGCAGTGCTGTAGGAGTCGCAATCCAACCGCTCCACCGCACCACCACCTTTGGAGAAACTCATCTGCAAGAAAATGAAAATGAGATTGGAGAAAGAGAGAGGAGAAGAGAGTGGAACAAGACGGAGCTTTTGGTTGCTCATCTCTCCGATTTTCCCCTGATATCATCTTGTGGCGGAAGGGAGAGGAGAGATATGAACAACATGTAGTTCGTCATCGTCATCCTCGTCGAAAGACGAAAAAATCAGGGAAAACAGCCGGTGCAATATTGTGTGGAGCATCATTTCAAAATTGTGAATTTTCATTTGTAGGAATGATTGTATGTATACGGATCCTCTTGTTCTTCTCTCTCCGTCTTGTTTCCCCTTTTCCCCGACGAAGACGGAGAAGAAGAAGAATTACAAATCAAATATTAATGTGGTTTTGCTTGGCGGCAGGCTCATGTGATATATATAGAATGAGGACGTCATCATCCCCACATAAATATACATAATATTAAATGTACATCAGTTTCAGTTGCACATTCAGTCGCCTTGGCCATATAAATATATGGGATTGCTACATATATGCACATATTGAGGAATATGAGTGAAAATCTTGGTGCTTTCTCTCCGTCTCTTGTGCATAGGGATGTATGCGTAGCAATGTGTGCGGGATGTGATGTGAGGATGGGAGGAAATTGTCGGTTTTTCCTCTTTTCATAGCCGACCTAATGTGAAGTCAAGGGGAATAAAAAGAGGAGAATATTACGGGGAAATATCAAGGTTGATCACACCTTGGGTGCGATATATTCTTCTCATACTCCATTGCATCAATCCTTTCATTTCGCCTCAAATCCACATGCACCCGAAACCTTTGCTCCATCATCCGCTGTTGCACTGCACTCTATCCTCCATTTTCTCTCATTGTCAGTTGCTGTTGCTACTCTAGGAGCCCACTTCCAACTTCCTTTACTGATAAATATTATGTGCATTAACATTTTAAGCCCTACAGCTACTAGATTACGTAATGCACTCCTTCAGAAATCTACTTAGTTCCCTCTGCCTCACATCCCATCAAAGCAAAAATGGGACCGCTGAGAATATTTCCCAGTAATTCCTTTCTGATTCTTTCCAACTCCTTCACCTTACCTCATTCGAAAAACGTTTCCCAACCAAAGCCACTCGCTTTCCCAGACATTCTGATTTGACCCTGCCGCTTCTCCTTCCATGAAAATTTTGACAATTGTATCACTTTCCGTCCACAATATTTTGTTAATAAAAATTGATCACGACGGAGGATTTTGTGACATTGACAGCACATGATAAAGGAGAAGGGGTTGAAAGGAAAACCACCGTGCTGCGGTTTCCATTCTGAGAAGTTTTGGAAAAAGAACAGCTTCGACTTTGGTTGACTCCTTATCTAATGCTAATAATATCCACTTCATTATAATCTTTCTCTGTTTCAATGATTTTATTCTCGTTACACTCCTCCATTTCTCAACTCTGCCGGCATGAGGCAAAAAGAATGATGAGTCAAGAAAAGACAACAACAACTAAAGAAGGAGCTGGAATGTAAAAGTCATTGGTAAATACGGTAAGAGAAAGTAGAGAGGAGAAGAACAAGAAAGTAAGGAAACAACGCCACGGTTTCCAGCCCACCGACTCACACAGCTTTTCCCTTTTCTCTTTTCTTGGAAGGAAGAGCCACCCTTTGTGGAGAAGAAAATCAGTGGAAAAAGGCTCATTAAAAACTTTGAGGAAAAATACAAGGCGTGAACAAAAAAAAGAAACAAGAAATGGGGAAAAGAAGAGTGTAAAAATGGGAAAGGAAAGGGGAGGGAGGTTTTAAAAAAGAAGTAATGCTTGCAAAACAGACAGTACTTATTTCTCTTTTCGGCAGTTGGGGGAGTAACATATTTGAATGGAATGGAGATGACAAGAAAAAAACAAAATTGGGAAGAAAGCGAAGAAAAATCGAATTTTATTCACAAATTTTTAGTCGGATCTCCATCTTTTCCGAGAAAAGTTTTCAAGATTTAAAAAAAAGGATATTAGTTGCATTGGAAAGTTTTTTTTTATATATTATTCTTCAGAGCTGATGGATGCATCCGTCTATTACACGACTTAATGCCTGTTTACTTGCCCTGACTGCTGTCAACTCTCAGCTCAGCCTTTTCCCTTTGTAAACTGATCGCTTTGACAAATTAGCTAGCTAATTGCGAAGAAACTCTCTCCTTTTCTTTCATCATATCCTACCTCATGATCCTGCTGACAACGAGAGGGAAAGAGCTAAACTAGCTCATTTCCTCGTCAAAATCAACCAGTAACCGAGAATGCAGCGTATTGCCATGCCAAGAATCCCTTTGACAAACTCTTTTCCTACGTTCTCTACATCCACAACAAATACATAGGATAGATTTCTCCGCTAACTTGTCTCATCAACATGACTTGAGTTCGTCAACTCGCATGCGACACAAAAAATGAGTCGCTCTCTCTCCTTTTTCTTTTCATTTTAACCGAGCAGAGTCAAGAATGGAGTATTTTTTAAACTCTAATTTCAGAGAGTAGACTAGCAGATGAGGCGACATGCGGAGGAGAGAGGCTTAAGCTTTTAATCGTTTTCTTTTTTGTCTTGTTCCTATTTTTTGTATTGTCGTGTTGTGCGTTTCATCGTCTATAGTCTACCTTATTTCCCCTTTTCCCTTTGACTTGAGCCATCAACCACATCATATTAGCCTTCACAATACCTTTCCTTTCGTTTCCTTTGGAAAAGTGTGTGCACGGAGTGCATTGTGTGGGTTGGATTCGGATGGGAGTTATTGTATGCAGAGTGGAGGTGGAAATTGAAGTAAGGCGAAGTGGGACCATTTAAGAGGGAGATGAACAAAAATTTCCATTTTTCAGCTTAGAAAAACTCTGGCAATCCGCTTTCATTTCATTCACCTGAACTCACTTGAGCAAAGCCGAGCGAAGAACTGGCTGCGGACCAGGAGGCTCAGAGACTAGCTCCTTTCCCATTTTCTCATTTCTAACAAAAATGAGGATGCAACGGAGAAGAGGAGTGGAAAGGAATCGGGAGCTGAAAAAGTTGGAAAATTGAAAGTGAGTCATGGCTTTTGAGCGAGTGGCATGGCACGACAACTAATTTCATATTATATGCATGCATACACACACACACACTTGCTCACGGGTAGTACACAAAACGCCATGCCACACACCTTCACATACGACAGGATGAGAAAGAAGGGAAAGCACTCGCCCGGACTAGGCTCATTCATTCACTCATCCAGATCAACTTCATCAGCTTACACTGCCTTCCTTTTCTTTCTAATTTCCTTTCAGCTCCTGCGAAAGAAGAAGATGATGTGACGAAGGCTAGAAACAGGAGCCATTAAAAAGCTAAGGCGCTTTACTCCTCTCTCTCTCTGAATACTCACAACCAACAAACACAGAGCTCTCGTTTTTGCCTGTCAAAAAATCTGGAGTAAATCAGAGTATGTATATTCAAGAGCTTCTCTATATCACCACGATCATCCGTCCTTGTCTTTCCCCTACTCGACTCTCCTTCTCAGGCTTTGTCGAATGGGAACATTTATTATTTTGGCTATGAATATGCATTTGTGTCTACATTTCTACTCATAAATACCTGCTCAATAGCTCAAACTTGTGGAAACGCTGTTGAAATCGGATTGCGTTTGAAGAAGACGATTAATGCGCACGGCTTGTGCCAAACCATGTAGGCGCATTCTCTAATTCTCAGTTATCCTTCCAAGTTTTAAGCCACGGATGCTGTGATTTACCTTTGAACTTTCCACTCATCGGAACTTGTAATTCCGCTTTACCATTATTGGAAAGCTGATCGTCTTGTTGCGAGGTCAGCCACATGGAATCTCTACGAGTGCAGAAGAGGAGATGAAATGAATGTGGAGTGATTTTTGTTTTGATAGAGAGACTCCTTTTCTTTAGGTGGACTTATTACGGTTGCCAATGCAACCCGTAATTATGATGGTTTTCCTTTATGTCCCATCAAAGGATGTAATGATGAGTTATTTTTCTCTGACGACGATACAATGATGACTATACACTCGTTAAAAGCGGCAGGAGTCTACTCCTAATTGAGGAGTGCTAGCCATCCACAAAAATGAAGGAAAAGAAAAAGAATTAAAGGGAGAGCAAGACAAAAACTAATTGCACAACATTTCCTGTCTTTTGGTCACAGTGCTGGAGTGAAAAGACATTGAAACCTGTAGGAAGCTTCCGCTTTTTGTTCCGCTCCCTTCAAGCTAATGATGGGCATTGTGTCAAACCAGCAATTAGGAACTCTCCACAAAAAAGAACTCGGAGGAATGAGCTCATCCTCCTTTCAAAACCTGTGTCTTCTCCCTTGTCCACTGTCCAGTGGTGACTCTTTCTGATTTGCTGTCTTTTTGCCAGAGTTAGTCACCATATTATTCCGTGGTAATCTTTATGAACACAAAAATATTTTACAAATGGGGCTTCTAAATGGCCTTTTTCTTTCTTTGAAGCCTAATTTTTAAAGACCATGGGCAAAATAATCACAAGCTTTTCATGAAAGTACGTCAGTCATCTGCACACATTTGGTCTAGAGTATTGGGTAGGTGCGTGCGGACTTTATGACATGCTTACCTGGTCCAAGAAAACTGTGTCTTCAATTGGAATGAAATGCTCGGTTTTTTTCATTGTGATGTTATGTTGGTGCCACTTGGGATAAACATGGGATGAAAAAATTGTGACATATGACATGACGCAAATAAAAGGAGTTTCACGCTGTGTGTACACACCTCTTTCTTGTTTGTCTTTTTGAACCTAGTCGCTAGATTTTCACTTTCACGAAATAGAATTCCCGTAACGAGACAAGCGGGCTTCTATTACTTTTCCATTTCATTTCTTGAGCGTCACACACAAGATTTCTATTGAGATTTCTTCCTTGCTTCCCTTCCCTTCCATATGGATGTTTTAATTTTCCACCTGAACTGCTTTCACTCACTCGGAGAGGGAGAAAGGAATGGGAGAGTAAACAAAATACAACGTTTTACCAGATTTCTGCTAGATGTGACGCTCGTCCCAAAAACAAATACAGATTTAGCTAAGAGAATCGGAAGCCCAAGATAGCTTCCAAAGACGTAACTGAAGACTTTTCATTAGTCATACCCAATCGACAATCTATTCCGCAAGAATTCGTGTCGTCGTGAATGGAAAACGCACAAGTCATTTTTATGATACGACAGACAGGTATAGAAACAAATTAACTTTTTCAAGGATTTATAAAACCTGGCAACATTTATCCTCCCCAAGTTTTATTTTTCCTCAGTTTAATCCCGTAAATGTGTTGAACCCTTTTTCAGTTACGATTGAATTCTTGCGTTTGGCTGCAGTCAAATTTAACGATAGTTGAAACACAAAACTGTTTTCGTTAATGTGATCAGATTAAGGTTTTCAATATCCAGCAAATATAGACTAGAATGAATGAATATAAATATAAAATCAGCCTCTATCCTTTCCATTTTCAGCTTGGTTTACCCTTGAAGCCTCAACTTTGAACGATATTTTGGTAGAAAACATGTTTTCGTGGGGTCCAACCATCATGATCTTGTCCGTCTCAAGGGACTCTTCTTGAAGAGCGAGAGAATGTGACAAAAAGTCATGAAGAAGCTATGTTCCTCCCTTGTTGCTCTCTCATCTTTTAGCTATTTGATGTGGATAGTGGAAACGTACCCTTCCTTGCCACCACAATTTTCCACTCTTTTTACACAATGTGTAACAGGCGAAATGAGTGTGGTGGAGGAAGAGGACAGATGTGTGAACTTGTCATGTCTCGAGAGACTCTTGAAAAACCACCGTGAACCATCTTCTCAATTTCCCAATAATATTTTGTCAAAAGGGTGGAGTGGTGGTGGTGTAAGGTTACACTCAAAAATCCATTTCAATTCTTTTCATAATATTTATTTATTTTCATTAGTAGTCAGCAGGAACTCATTCACCAGAGAAAACATTGACTTGGCAATTCCCTAAAATTGTGTGAAACCAAACAAAAAGATGCATTGTTCCCTTTATTGTTGATAGATTCCACATTTAACTATGCATACAATACAAAAACCTCTCTAAATCTTTTTCCATCTTTCTGAAAATGGTCAAAAAGAGTATCCCCCAAAGAGGTTTCACGTCGTTTTTGGAAAATGCCAAAAAAATGTGAGAGTGAGCTGATGTGAGGAGACATGACTTGACATGACATGCTTGTACAATAGCTCTAACAGAGTGGATTAGATGACGCATCATATAATCACTCCTGACAGTTTTACAATGTAAACATTTACTTGTCATCCAAGCGACTAAAACAACTGGAAAATTGAGTTAGCGTCGAGCTCAAATTTTTTGTCTAAAGTCACCATTCTCATAAACATGAGCACGGGTGAGGTAACCACTCACCCAACAATCCGATTATGAAGAATTATGCAATAAATTGAATTAGAATATGAGGAAAAAATTAGTGAGACGAGAGATGAAAAATTAAATTATGCTAGTTTGAAGAAGAATAAACCTTTGAGGACGAGGCATGATTGAGGACTAACAACTAACACAGTCAGTGACTTTTGGAAGGGTTGGTTGGTCAGTCAACACAAATCCTTATTAACGCTGTTGACCCACACATGGATCAAAGCAATCATACGCTTTCTTTTTCGTTGGATAAGCAAGTCGTTGTAAATTACGATGATTCATCCATGAATCTCCAACTATTTACAAAATAATTCGCAGGACATGATTTGCAAACGGGAGTATTAATAAAAACAACATTGTAATTTAATTATCATAAAACTAAAACTAGTTTTACGGTAAGCTGAAGCTCGGTGTGAAATCAAAGCTCAAAAATTTTATTTGTCTTGCGTTCTTGTTACATCTTGGAGGATTGAAGAGTTGAGTTGAGTTGTTCGCTCTGCGAGCGTAGGAGAAATGTATTTGTTTGAATGAGAAAGGAAGCATGTTGAAATTGTCGGAGTAGAAAACAAAAGTGAAATGGTCACTCTTCTTTCCCTCTGTTCTCCCTCTTCATTTTAAAGGCAATATGTAGTAGACTCACGAAGAAAACAAGAGACCATTTTCTCGTCTCTCCCTGCCTGCCTCCCATGCCATTTCATTAAAGTGTTGTCGTGCCTGCCGCTTCTGTTCATTTCCAGAGCCAAAGTCTATACATATCTCGTCATTGAGCTCTGGGAAAGCGAAAAAAGTTTTTATTTTTCTGTGTCCGTGCGGATATTTCTTCGTTTTGATCAAGTTTCCATGCATTTTGCGTTGACTTTAGTGCTGCGGTGGTGGTTACAAAAGTACACACATATATGGGACGAGACGGCTTGATGAGGCAACCCCTTCCGCATGAGTTCCCTTTCATTGAATGACGAAAAAATATTCTCGCTTGGTTCAGTGGGCAAAACCCGTTTGTTGTTTTTCTCTCTCTTCTTCTCCTTCTCTCTTGACAAAAGTCCGGCTCTTTGTACAGTTTTGGTAATTGTGTACAATTTCCAGCATTTACTTCTCTCTCACTCGCTTTTCAACTTTTATTCCGAGAAGGGAACAACAACAACCATCATCATATCACATGCTACATGTAACCAATGGAATGGTCCACTTTATTTTTATTATTTTTCTCCACTCTCTCTTCCTACTTTAATCTTAAAAATTGTTCCACTTGTCATATTGCATATATACTTACTAGTCAACCAAAGCAACCACCATGAATCTCTTTCTCGAGAAACGATATGCCGACACATATCTCCACCAAATGCCTCACCCGTTCATTCCCTTTATTTTCCTTTCCTTGCATTGTATTTTTGTACTGTGGACAGCAACTAAGTTGCGTATTCTCATATCCTCATCTTTTTAAACCAGTAAAAAAATTTATACACAGGAAATATTTTGGCTCCGAATATTTTTGTAGCCATCCGACAGAAATATGTATAAGGGAGAAGAACGTATCTTTTACCAATTTTTACATGTTCCTCCTCCACTCCAATGAGAAGATATTATGGAGCCGCATATTCGCACAGCATGTGACTTATCCGCCTCATAAACAATGAAGACAGAAAAAGGAGCAAGATGATGACGATGGTGAGGCAATGCAATGCACAATAATTTTCTTCCGCAGTTCATGGCCATTCCTTTGATTTCACGCTTTGTTCTTTCAATTATCATCTCATCGTCGGAGGAAAAGGGAGTTAGTTGTTGGCACAAGAAACTGGAGTGAAGATAATATTTTTTGGGAGTCATAAAGTGGAGTAATAGGCAGTGCAACACCACGCCAGCTAAGCTTTTCCAACACAGTTTATCAAATCAAAATGAAATGTGTTTTTATTCATGCAATCTCACTCTGCCTCTTGTAACTATGAATGGATATTATGGGTTGCGGTGCTAAGAATATTCTGAGAAGTGATAAGTATTTCAAGAGATGAGATGCAAAAGTGAGCAATGCTATGGATAATGATAATATGTGGACGAGATGGTCAAGACTGAGCTCTTCTCGATGCTCTTTTAACCCCTTCAATCTGGGATTTCATTCACTGTCAGTTGAAATACTTCACCATACTATCATCAATGCATTCCATATTTTTTGCTCAATCTTTAAGAAAAAGCTTTTGAGTGCATTTGCACCCATTTAACCTCCATTCCATTCCAAGTCATACAAAGATTATGTGTCAACAAACCCGATCAAACATTTATGTTTTAGATCTTCGCCAACAAAGGTCTGTGAAATATTTCAGTAAAAACAATTTCCTTCGACATGGCGAGGTTCGGATGTTTCGTGGTTTTTGTAACGCTCTCCGTGTTTCTTCTATGCATGGCGCCAGTTTCTGGAGCCCCATTTCTTCTGGGAAATCAAATGAGCGCTTTATCCGTCATCCCGAGAACGGAGGAGCAGGCAACAGCTCTGCTAGAGTTTCTGAGAAATAATCCACAGGTTTAAAAAATCTGCTTGCTATTCATTTATTTATTCTCATTTGAAATTATTCTAAGCAACATTTCTGTTTTGGCCAAATGTAGTATGGGAGCCGAGCAAGCGTTCAAGTCAACACAGAGGAAGTAATTTTAGTTCCTTCGGATGACGTTTCAAGGGTCAGCAACGGTCTCCAAAATGTTGGACTCCGCCTCACCTCCGCGGACGCTTACGAAATTTCCTGAATGGGTGAAAGAAATAAATGTTTTCAATCTGCTGAAAAAACATAATTTTGTTTTGAGCGATTGTACGTCCCCTAAACGAAATTTGCAGCTCAATCACGGCAACACGTTTACCAAATGGGCAAGGAGCAAGCCTTTTATCACCATAATTTAGCCATTTAATGATTTTCCCTGTCTCTTTATTTTGCAAAATAAATTCACTTTTTTCTACACAACGTTTCGTGTCTAATTCCTGATGAAAAGTATTATCCACATTATTTCTTCGCCAAAGTCTCTCATTCACGTGTTGTAAATTGTAAATCATGAGGCTAAGAATAAAAATTGTTTGGGCATGCAAGTACAAACGGAGTGTCGTTCTTTTTTTTCTTTTTCCAGAAGGGAATGAAACACGTCAAGTCAAGTCTGGTCAAGTGAGCCAAGCGAGAAAAGGTGAGCTAGTCTTGCTTACGATTAGTTTAACGTGGAACATGGTCTTTCAGTGTGTATTTTCTTGGCACATGATTATTATGCGTAAATTCGATCAAGATAGAGTGGCAAATCATTTCATGTCGTGACAGCTAATGTCCGCTTGTCTCCTGATATAATAATACACATTTTATTTTCTCATATCAGCAGAGTCAACTCACTCCCGTGTAGGAGTGAGCAGAGCAGGGCAACCTCGCTCTCTATAAGGTAGCAACGCCGAAGAACAAAGGTAAGGTAATGTGAGAAGGAGCAAAAGTATCATGCACTCACTCACTTCCAAGAATTAATCTAATCTCTTTTTCATTTCACCCAACGATGACGACCAGGACGACGAGAAGACAAAGAGTGGACCGTGTACTTGTGTATATAAGCATATAGCACCAGCACCATCATCATAACAATATCATGCATCACAGGTTTCATTGTTCATGACCTCACCTCCGTTGAGCAAAGAAAAAGAATGGTATATCATATTATGGAGAATGAGAGATTACTTAATTTGAGGTAGGCCGGAATAGAGATATTTTCGTTAGCTGAGCGAGTGAGTGAGTGAGTGAGCAGAGTCCAGCTACCTCCACATTTCATGCACACAACAAAACACAACACGATCCCTTTTTTGCATTACTTTTACTTCCTCTCCTGAGGGGAATAAGAAATTACAGCCTTTCACACAATCTCCCTCAACAGAACAGAGAGCCAAACAACGTGTGTACACGCCCAGAACGACAAGCTCCATTTCATACAGAAATTATCCTTCATTTTCTCATTTAATACCTCGAGCCCATTTACAAATATCAACACAAGCACGATACAATAATACACTATTTATTACTTAACTCTCTTTCTTACTCAAAACACAAATGAAACAAAGCCAATTGCCACCTTGATCGTCAAAATTCAACCCCATGATTTTTTCCAACAAAGAATTGAATAACGCATACGGAAAGACCAGCGCCTCATCAACCAACTACGTTTGCATGCAAACCCGTTTATGAATTGGAGATTGTGGTATTTTGAGAAACATTCCGTTTTTGCTTTTTATTATTTACTCAAGAGCTGCGCTAACAAGAGGAGTAGTGACCGAGAGAACGAATAATTGTAAACAAATGAGCTCATTCAAAAGGTATTGAGCGATAAGCGAATTTTGTTTGATGATAAGAGTACATTTTTGTAATCGTTTACGGAATGTCATTGACATTGGATTGCTGATTGGAGCCAAGTCAAGTGAGGTAAATACGGAAGCGATGGAGATGAGGAATAATTGCAATTTGAGAGCTGGCTCTCAGCTCACTTTTGAAGAGAACTTTAGCAAGAGAGGACCACCAAACAAATCATTTCCTTTTTAGTTAGCACATCTTCAGCTTCAATAGATTCTTTCGTTAAAAACATGGATCATCCGGATGCTGAAGCGAAGCAGCCAGTGGATATCCTGGAAATGGTGACAAATTTGACGGCGGAAGTTAACCGGCAGCAGGAAGAGTTACAGAAGCTTCAGGAGCAAAATGAGATAGTTAATCAGGTAAGGAAATAACTTTGCTTCGCTTCTTCACTAATATACAGAGCGACATATTAAGGAATTGTCTGACTTTTAATTGTTTGCGTAGGAAAACCATAAGCTGCGACAAGAGCAACGGCAAACTGATCAGCAGCTTCGCATCCGTCAAGTGGAGAATGAGCGACTGTGCACTGAAAACACTCAGCTCAGAGCTGATCTTCGCCAGTGTCGCGAGGACGTCCGAACGCTGAGTGTTGAGTTGAAGAAAGCACAAGGCTGCTCCTGCCTTCGATGGTTTAGACGCCTTTTCTGCCTGTCATGAAAAAATGGACAATCACAGCAAAAGTCAAAAGTCTGGACAACATTTAGCTACAACAATCTTTATTGCATCAATATCAACTCAACGTACAAAAATAATAGAATAGTATCGGTCGGTGGAGAACGGTATCGCGGATGATAAGGTTTAGATTATTTTTAATGTTAAGCTCTTTTGTTTAAGGCATATGGCATAAATGTACATAGTGGCTATTAGCTGATATGAGTGTCGTTTGTCGTTCTGTTCTGGGTGGGTGAGTGTGCGGCACTCAAGATTTTATGGGATGATAAATCTACATAAAACATGTGGAATAAAGTAGAATCGTAATTTCCCAAATGGGACAGGTGATATTGTCTAGAGTACAGTAATCCAAATGACTTGCTCATTTATTTCTCAAGTTCAGCCAGTGCAGGAGCAACAAACTCCTCCAGTTTCAAGACTCCTCTTTCCCCCTTCCCTCCCAAAAACAACAACAAAATAGAGAGGACGTCAGCCCAACCTACAACTTTTACTCTTTCCCGAGCTGCATAATCACAAACTGGGGCTCGCCACTCCAAAACGCTTTGCTCTCAGGCAAAATACGAGTAAGACTCATTTATGATATTCATACATTATCCGATAGCAACCGTTCTTCCCCCATCACATCAGCATCATCATATTACTCAACTTGAGCTCTTACTCTGAGCCAGCTTGACTTTTCTCACCGTTTCCAAAGCCAAAGCTACAAAGCATTCCCAACTCCGAAGCAACAAAATGACTTTTTCCACCAACTATTTTACACCCATAATGCTTTTATTTGTAATGAAATGAAAAACCCAAAAACTAAATAAAATTTTGCTCATATCTTCCTCTTCCTCCGGCCAGATGCGTTTGCGGTTAACTAACAACGCTGAGTCCAAATCCGACTCACGGAAACTTTTTTGCGTGGTGCTACACCTGTCTTCCCTCATTTTAGATTTTAGTTACAAGTTGCCCAACCGCACTTTATTTTACGGTGCAACAAACAAGACGCAAAAGAAAACTGTAAACGGAACCTGGCATGTGTCTTGTGCAGGATGAGCAATCCGCAATCCTCTTTAGAAAATTATTGCGGACACAAGACGGCAAGAAAAGTAAAAAGTTTTGCTAAATAATTGATTGAAAAACACAAGGCTGGGAATGAAGGTGATTTGATATGATATTCCTGTATTTTATACACTTCTTGCCTCCTTCCCAAACTTTTTATCTCTTCCAATCAATTGATGAGGATAACGACGATTGACTCTAAGATGATGATACTCTTTTCCGTCTATTTCCCAAATTATTATCCACAAACTTGGAGAAACAGGAAAGGGTTTGTTGGAATGTGAGTTAAAGTTAAGAGTGACCATCATCATTTGAAATCAACTGCCTCTCTTCTCTCACCGTCGCTCACATTCAAAAAAAAATCAACTTTTTCTTTTAAAAAAGTGGAGATTCCCATTGAAAATAAAGATAAAATTTTGTGTTGTACTTACTTACATTTTTCCTGGAGGATGCCAATAGTATTTTTAACCCCTTTTCCATCAACTTATTATCTTTTTATTTTTATATTTTTTCTCCGGCTGCTGAAAACGGAAACACAGTTGGCAATAAAAAGTAAAGGTGCACAATAAAAGCTTGAGGCTCCAGTTCATCCATACGTACATACGCGGAACTACGTGTAACTCGACAAGGAGAAGAAATAGACCATTTTACGATTTCGTTTTTTAGTCAGTGATCATGATCACGATGGTCATGGATAATATGATGATGAAATGGATGTAACTTGTAGTAAGAGGAACAAGAGAGAGCGAGAGAGAGAGAGTAATCGCATTTTTTGGACAGAAAGTTGAAAACGTTTTTGGTGATGGGATGTCTGCGACTAGTTATTTGAGTTTAATGGTGATCTGGGTTATTACTAACATGGATAGATTCTTGTTCCTTCTCGCGAGTGCCAGTTCCCTTGTCCCTAATTTCCCATTGACTATGCATGAGTGTGCGAGTGAGGGAGAAATTGTTGCAGTTAGCTATAATATTATTAGCGAGGGAGAGCGTAAAAGGATGAGCCTGATATTGAAAGAATGGTTGAGGAGGACTGACTTTGATTTCACCCTTAAACACGTGAACCAGGAACAACAACAAATCCCAACTCATAACATAACACTTTGTATGGAACTAACCCATATTGAATCACACTCACTAAATGGTTATGGAAGAAAGAATGACTACAATATTGAATTGCAATTTTTATTACGTGGAATTCTGAAGCAGTGCCACAAACACATGGAACAATGGATGATTTCATGGAATTCTCGAGTCGCCCCATGATAGCAGCATGTACTCACTCTACCTGGTTCGGACTCGGAACTTCGGAGAAGCAAGGGTAAATATAGGGCTGCTGGTTGTGGGGCTGTGTTGATGAGTTAGTGGCATTCCTTTTTTTTATTTATAGCCATTGTTTGTTTGTTGATTGCCATTCTTGATTCATATCATACTTAAGAGAGCTGCTGGCTTGGAGAATGGCAAAGAGTTGAAGTGGATAAGCAACCGACTGATACAGACTTTAACTCTGGGAATAAAATGAGGCGAAAGAAATCTGTTGAATTAAAGAGAGAACTAACTAGCAAGTTTCATTGCTTCAGTAATCACTTTTTCCTCACATGTGAGCATGTCATGTTATACAGGGTACCAGTTTGACTACTCCAGCTCTAGCCCCGAGTCTCTCAAGTGCACCAAAAGTGCGTTGGGCAAGAGAAGGGGCCATCATCATCCCTGATTTCAACCACTGGACAAAAACAACGCTCTCGGGACGGGTTAGCTCCAAATAAAAAAAGTGGTGGTGGAGAGCACCCGTAACTGTATTATATGCATCATATCCACATTATTATGTATATTAGGAGGAGAGAGATAATATAGTATATTGTGTATCATCATATCCTTCCTCCACTCATCCCGTGCACACTCTTATCTTTTTATTGTTAAACTGATGCTGTCCGTACCCACACCTCCAATTTTACGCCCGCTATCTTTCCATCGTAATGCTCCGCTCCAGAAGTTTAATGGACACGGTCGTTAAAACATGTTTCCATTTTTTGTAAAGCAGTATTGAATTTGAAGGTGTGCAGCTGTGAGCTAGACTGGGGATGGATAGCCACTATTATGGCCATTTCGAAGTGACTCGATTAAAGTTACAACATTTGTCATTCACATTGTCACATCAAAATGTGTCCTTCCATTCAGAACCTAATGCATTTTTCGCTAGAAAGCTTATCAATACTACCATGGTATGGTCAGCTCTGACGG
The DNA here is from genome assembly GCA_034697805.1 of Orchesella bifasciata. Classification (NCBI taxonomy): domain Eukaryota; kingdom Metazoa; phylum Arthropoda; class Collembola; order Entomobryomorpha; family Orchesellidae; genus Orchesella; species Orchesella bifasciata. Next base: position 19,713 of record JAQGAP010000785.1, read on the forward strand.
TGGAGAAGATCCTCATCATTACCATCATGCTCTTCTGTTATTCTTGTATTTTCCGGTGGAGTGCTCTCCAAGAGGAGAAGGGCGATTTCGAGGAAAATGTGTTGTGGAAGAGGAAGAATAAGGTGGAGGAATTGATGAAGACCATATCTCAAACAATGACAGAGCAAGAGAGACATTTCATGATGATGGGACGACATGCTCAGGTCCTACCAAAAATTGGATGCTCATCTCAAAAGCAAAACTGATGGAAAAAGAATTTTCCATTCTCTAAAAAAAGCATAATACTCGATATTCGTCAGCTCTTTCACTTTTCTCTTTTTGGCAGCAAACAGGAATGATCCGGATCGCTTTTTAAAAATATCCATTGAATCTACGTTGACTAAGCGCTTTTCTCACTGGTGCGGTATCCAATACCTTCCTTGACAGAGGAGAAGAGTCTTCTCAGGTCCAACTCGAGTGAGGGTTGGAATGGAATGGATGGCATGACTCTTCCCTTCTCGAAAGGAATACTAACCCAACAATCTATATAATATATTGAGAGTGGCTCCGTATTTTTTCTGGCGTGGCCGTCTTTCACTTTTCTTTCTTTAGGTGCCATCACGACGATGATCGTCGTCATCTTGAATATCACTTTGGATGATGGTGTGTGGTAGCGCTACTAGTGTCATTGTGGATGGAAGACACATAAAAGAGAAAAATTGAAATGACCGTCAGTCATGAAGACTAAAAGTGATGGTGAGAAAGGGAGAGTGGAAGAGGAGATGCAAAATGTATTCCTCCAGGAGAAATGGGGGAAATCATTGGGAATTGAGTCAATCAATCATTCTTCCTCGTCACACTCCGCAACCAAACCAGCATTGAAATAAAAAGGAAATATACTTTTCCCACTACAAATTAAATGGAGGAAGAGCCCATCCAAAGAACCCGTTTATTGGTTTTCATGGAGGAATTTAGAAACGGAATATATGAAAATTGTAAAGCCGAAAGCATCCCGTTCAAAGTGATTTATTGGAATTGATTGACAGGCTATGGCAGAAATTAAATCTTCTCCGAGCGAAACGTTATTTCAGCGTGTGTCAAATGTGGACAATCAGGATTTAACTTCGTTTCAAAAAAATTACTGCAATTTTTGCTTATCCTCACATATTTCATGGACATCTACCGAATATTTTTACAGATGCTGTGAACCATCAGTCCAGTCCAGTTGTGAGATAACATAACGACACTCCTGATTCAGATCAGTCTGAGGAACTGGTGTCAAAAATCCAGCTTGCGCCCTACGCTTCATATTACCATAATATGTGTCTTGTGAAGGGAGAAACTACTCTATATTCCAAATTGAATTAGCTTCAAACTATCCTAGCTAGTTGAAATTCAAAGCAAGTTCTTATCCAATCAATCAAAATCGTTGCTCAAATATTTCCTGTGAAATTTCAGCCTTTGCCTCTCCCATACATTTCCTTTTCTTCTGGCCAGTGCAGTGGGAACATTGACGCATAAAAATAATAATAAATTAGTTAAGGTTCTGTAGCGTTACCGTTGCAGTTCACTCAACTCCAGCTTTTACATCCAAGGTACACAAACCCACGTTTCAACTTGATTACTTTAAACCAAAGAAAAACTCGATTACGAAAAATTGCATGTAGACGCACAACGGAAAGAGGAAAAACTTGTACTATTTATGCAAAAAAATGCGCAGCAAATACATTCAAAAGGTAAAAAGTTAGTGAAACTCAACTTACTCTTGGATTCATATTACAACTAAAGGGGAAAAAGTTAAATTGCAAATTGGTCAAACAGTTCTGACGGGAATAGTTTCCAACTGTTTTTCTCTAGGTACACACACACACACATACGAACAAAAAGTTTTATTAGGAATGGAATATTCCATGTGAGCAACTCGGTCGACTTTCTCTCCGGCCTTTCTTTCAGTTGCACCAGCTTCGTTTACCTGGAATAAAAAATGGAAAACTTTTCCCATCCATCCTTACCATCATCTCTTTACTGTATTTTGCGAACAAGGAAAAATTGGAATTTGACTTTGTTAATGTGACTTTTTGCTCTTTAACCCGAAAAAAAGTGGACAATGGAATGGGAACAAGTGTTAACTGTCTGGTGTAGTGTGAAGCTAATAAAAGCGTGTGTGAATGGCAATGGATAAAACAGAAGTAAATGAAAAACTCATTTATTCCATCATTATTATCAAGAGCAAGCGGGTCATCATGTGGATTTAGGAAAACGTAGTCCAGTTTCTTGTAAAAATGCTACCACATTTTCATCTTACAGGAGAAAAGCCCGGAACCAGTTACCTCATTTGGTTTGAATGCCTACAGAATTTTAATATGAATCTTTTGTCACCAGATTTCCCAATTTTTGTTTGTTCCCGTGTGGAACTCAAGAAAAGGAGGAAAGATGAGCATGAGTGTAGCATATGTTGTTGTTTAAAATGTAAAATATTGGTATAATTGGAGAGTATCATTGCCTGGCCGGGATTTTGTTTGTGTTCGTTCCTCCTCCACCACGTTTACCTGGTGCTTCATGATGTGGCTTAAAATTCAAGTGGATTACTGGTGAGAGTAAATAAGAGAGGTAGTAAAAGTAGTGGAGGCTGAGCTAAAATATACGGGCATGTTGTGAGAGCGAGAGCCAGATGATGATAACGATAATCTTTTCATACTTGAGCCAATGTATTTTGAGCAGGGAAGGAAAATGTATTTATGTACATAACATGATATAATTTTGGGTAAGGAGAGAAAGTTTAAAAGGGCTGACACTGGCTTGGCATTGCACACAAGACACGCACTCCTAAAAGCACCTTTGATACGGGCACGTTCGCCATCATTACCAAAGAAAAAATGCATAAAAAGGGAGAAGACCGAAAGGAAGCAGCTTGTGTGCTTTCACTCCTCACCAGCTCAAGCCAAGAGGAAAAAACATTATTATGAAATTATCCTCAAGAGATGAGGATGAAAAAAATGGTAGTTGGTTTTGGTCTTGCTACTATTACCGCTGCCTCAAGAAGTAAGTAAGTAAGTAGTAAGTAGGAGAGTACCTGGCTAATAAGCTCAATGAAAGGGATGCTTTCCAAGATACCATTTATAGTTTTTTCGGTCCTGCTCCTTCCCAAACCTAAATATTACTCGGCTTAGCTTTCACCGAGTATAATAAGAAGGAGGAGGAGATCATGATGATCATCTTTTTGAGAGAAGGAGAAAACCACCCGCACAACCGGTGTAATAAAAACCTCGAGGAAACAACCTGGATAATCAAAACCAAATGTAGCCTCTTTCACTACTACTATCATAATTCACGCTAAAAATCCACAACCGCTACACTACTCCGTGGAAAACTAAGCTCTTCCCTTTCTCTCTCTCCCATTCGGAAATAATCAACATAAACTTTTTAAAGTTTATCAAAATATTTTTTTTCCTAGGGCCTTGCATTTTCCTTCCCTCCAACCCTTCTCTAACAAGGATAACTGTAAGATGAAAGTAATCAACTTTTTCCTCCATCTATCCTCCACCACCTCACAAATTATATTGTATTGCTGGTAGCAACCCATAAAATGCAAATTTTCAAAAAAAAAAACTTTTTGTAGGGAGAAACCTAGTGCTACATTTCATATTCATACTTCCTTACCTTGTTCCCAGTTGAGAAACTTGGAATGAAAAAGCTGAGCATTTTTCTGCCTCATTTTCCCCCGTTCCGTTTCTTGTTTATTTGTAACATGGAACAGCAGCATGATGATGATGTTTGTAGCTAAGTAGTTAATTTTAAGGGAGCAACGACCACGACCGGTGCAGTTTCCTATTGATGAAGAAGCCACATCTTTGATATAAGAATGGTTGTACCCCGATACTATGCCTGTCTCCCGAGAAGAGCAAGAAAGTTAAGAAGATTTCTCAGAACGCACTTTAATTTCTCTAGAAAGATGGGATTTTTATGCGGCTAATAATAAAACTTTTTGTGTAGGGGATTTTAAAAGACTGCTAATAAACCGAAATTTTGTTTGGAAGAAGGGAGTCCAACTTCTGTCAGTGGATCTGGCTCAATGTCATAGACAAAGCAAGAGTGATCGTCATTCATGACGGGTGGAGGAAAGTTGTCAGCGAGGGGAAACGAATCCCATCGAATTTAATAGCACTACTCATAGCGAAAGCTCGTTTATTGCAGCTGACTTAATATGACCTCATGTCTTGCCTAGTGGAACAACCTTTAACCTGGCGGTGTTTGCACCTGTTTGACCCGTTTGTTGAAAAATGCAGACTTTTTGGCTAAGGGACTCTCACAGTTTGTTTGTCTAGATTATTTCATCCCTTTTATGTTCGTGTTCATTCTGATGAGTGGCAAAAGTGAATTAGAGAAGGAGAGAGTGGGGGAACATTAGACGCACGTTGGGAATGGGATGGAGAAAGGAAAATGTAGTTTTATGAGGAGTAAATGTAGGAAGCGTCCTCGCTATTCCAATTTTCCAATCCCATCCCGTTGTAAATGGGAAAGGTCATAAAAATGGGATAATCAAGTGTCATCATTATCATCATCCAACTAGTTTTTCCTTCCTGCAATATTATGTAGATAAAAACTGTGAGATTTTCATGGATGACATGAGGAGCGAGTGGGAAGAAAAGAAAAGCCATTTTCACACTGCATTTATCTACATGCATCTCCCTCTAGGAAAATATAAACAAAGAACATAACATGAACATCATCACCCTCATAACAATTTTTCCTTGGCTTAATGTAATGTGCATAAAAATAGGAGTTAGCTCGAGCTGAGATTTCCATTCCCGCCTAATGGAAACTACGTATTATGTATATGTGTGCCATCACATTTACCACCATCATCTACTCTCTCTCTCTCTCTCTCTCTCTCTTCTAATTCCGCAAAACTTTCTCCCTTTTTTCTCAACTTTCCCATTTGGAAGACTCATGTTAACAGTGTGACTTTTACAAGGGAAAATGGTGACGGCTGCTATGCCCACAATTAATAATATCGGAGAGCAAGCTAGTCCAACCAAACACCAACATTCAGTGTCGTTCTTGTACTTCCTCAATGACAATTGGGCGACAACTGCATTCCTTCTCAACATGAGGCTGCCCTTGAAGGGAAACTAGCTTAATTACACCGACTTCTTTTTACTTTAAATTAGCTCCGACTTGAAGCCATTCATCCATTTCAGGGGAAATGGAGGAGAGGGCGAGTGAGCAAAAATCTTTTTTCTTCGTCATTGCATTAGATTCAACGGAAAGAAAAAATCATTAGATTGGCAATGATGACGATGTTGATGATAATGGTAATGACGGGGACATACGGACAAGGATAATAATCTTAAAAGAGAGAGAGCGGAATGGCTAGTACAATAAAGAGAGTAATTTCTCTCGCTCTCCTCTCCTCTCTGCTCATTGAATGAAGTGAAGTGAAGGGAAAAAGAAAGAAAGAAAATTTTGCTTCCACCCGGGATTTTTATTGACTTACCTCCTATGCATACAAATTAACACTTCTTTTTCTCCAATGACTACCATTATTATTTTTTTTTCTCTCTCTCTCTCTCTTTGCTAGTTCCAGCTCGTAGCAAGGTAAATACAGTTTCATGGCCTTTCTCCCAATGAAAAGGGAGAGGGAAAGACTATCATTTAAAAGCATGCTTTGCTCACTCTCTCTCTCCATTGAAAAGCAATCGTTGGTAGTAAATCCATAAAATAATTGATTTCACTTTGATTGGATTCCTTTCTCTCACTTGTTTCCCACCAGCACGTTTGCTGGAATGCTTTTGCCCTGTGATCATTTTAGGAAATGCCGTTTTTGTCTCATTCCTTCCTCCTTGCATGGATGTATGTATATACACACCATTTTTATGCCCTTGCATCTTGTAGGAAAGACATTTGGCAGGGTAGCCTAACATAACATGGAATAAAGTAGAGGGAAGGGAGTCCAAGATGAGAGTACGAGCTGGAGATCACAAACTTGATCTTCTCCCTGTTTCACTGCCTTTTCTCCATGCTCCACTTCATTATTATCATTTTCGACTCAACTGTAAAAAAACTGCTCTGATATAGCATTTCTCAATTTAATGACATTTTTTCCAGTTTATCGCTTAAGGAATTCCAAGCAAGGAGAGAGGAAGAAGATGAGAAATTTGCCCTCATGATGCGGTCGGTCTATCAATGACTAATTTTCAGAGAAATTGGGAGTGAACTCTGAGATGAACCAGGAAGGAGGAGAGGAAGACGAAGAGACAAAACATGTACATTATCCAGCACTGCTGCACCCATACGACTCCACTATGATGATCTAGTAAACATGCTACATTTCGGTTGTTTCTCTCCATCTTCTCCCGTCTAACGTCTCCACACTCACGTTTTTTTATCGCTTATCTGCTGTGCAAAGAATACAAAAAGAGGCTAATGTGCTACCACTAAATTTAATTAGATGTCGTAAAATAACATCTTGGACAAAAAAAATCTCTCTCTCCAAATGCGTGCTCGTGCTCCTTCCCTCTCTACAAAAATGCTCAACTTGCGTAGCTACATTTGGGAATGAACGCATCACTTCACATTCAACATTTTGTTGTTTCGGCAAAAAAGAAAACAAAATCAATGCCGACTTGCTTTTATTCACTCTTGAATTCTGCTCAAAACTTAAGGTTAACATAAAAATAGTTTATGTTGCATAGCTTGTTTGTTCTATATTATGTAGAAATGTTAAAAGTAACACAGTTTTTTAACGTATTTCGTTGATGAATAGCATTGAAGTAGTTAAGGAATCCCATGAAGGCTTTCTTTGCTGCTTGGAGAACCTAAAAGCTTGGGAATTTTCAATAAATACGCAATATATCATCCTGTAGCATAAAATATGTAAAGTAATACGTAAAGACGGTATGTAATGGTACCTCTCACAATACAGTTATTGTTTGCATGAAACTGCTTTGAGCTTAAAAACCTGAATAAAATTCCGGAAGCATTGAATACTATCATCATTCTCATCATTGCCACATTCTTGCACATTTTGGTTATTTGCTATTCATTTTATACGAAACTATTTATTAATTATTACTATGCTTTTGGATTTTATCCTAAGATTTCATCTGTGATGCACATTGCAAGGTAAAAATTGACAGTTTGTCCTACAAAGCTAAAGGTATAAAAGGAATTGAACCTATACTTATATGAA
>JAQGAP010000786.1:0-26863 GCA_034697805.1 Orchesella bifasciata
ATCTCTCATATTTCAACAAAAATCATTAGCATAAATATCCTGACAGAAAATAAATCCTCAAAATTTTCTTTCAACTCGAAGAATCATAATACTCAAAAACTGTTCATTAACATTTCAATAACAAAGGTTCATTTTCCTTCTAAACCAACTCAATAGGTTTAGCCAAATATTAAACTCATAATTATTCATTGAACTCTCAGACATCTCTAAAACGAAGTAGCAGTTCAGTTCTCCTTTTCACAAGCGCTCAAACTAATTTGATTAATTTATCCGAATCCTATCCATAAGGTATCAGTAAACGAAAAGAAACAAAATCATATTCATACGTTCAACAAAAGGTTCAAGATAGCGTCTATTTTTGGACAACTAATTTGTATAACGACTCACTTCAATAAGAAAACGAATAGAAAATATCTGACATAAAGGTAAAAATAACCTTGACTTACCTCTGTTTGAAGAAAAAGATCATCGAACCTACGACTGAAATCTGCTTATTTTCTCAACTTCAGAATCAATGTAAAACTTATTTTGAAATGCTAACGTTTCTCAACATTTATGAATCAAAAATGACTAAATTTTCTTTCAACGATACTTGTTTCAAGTTTCTTTACTTAAAAATATGGGCTGCAACGAAGGCCGGGACGTTGCGTTACGAGAACGCGGTCGTTTTGTCAAAAGAACTAAAATTTCCTTTCCCAATTGCTTAACTGCTTTTATTTATATTGATCGCTTTCAGAAAATCAAAAATATTCAAATTCAAAAAGTCAAAAGAAATCAAAGAAATTTTGTAGTTAATGCCGCGTATTTTCAATACTAAACGAAAAATTGAAATATCAAGTTTAGCTCAACTCGGCTGCTAAATACTAGTACAAAATTTTGCATATTGCTTGAAAAAAATGAACATGAACTTTCAACAACTATCAAATCAACGCAATGAAATGACCAAACTTGCTCAATGACTCACAACTGAATTCTATCAGTAAAATATCTTATCTTTCTCTACCCTAAATGTAGTTCTCAATTTTGAAAATATAACATCGAAAGCTACGTAGAAAAATAATCAATGATCAAACCAAAGTCCCAAATGAAAATATTGAATCACAAAGTAGAAGTGTATATGAATCAAAGAAAAAATTTGGCGTGACCCGTGGAAAAAAATGCAATTTTTAAATATAACTCGTGTTGCTAACTAACTCAAAAGTATGCAACTTAATTTAACAATAATACTGCTCGAAGGCAGTGGACGGTGGAGCTCGTAGGCTCAGACGGTTGCGTCACGAAGGACACGGTCGTTGGGAATATTAGTGATTAAGTAATCTTACAAATTACGGTGCTCCTTTGCAGTTGCTACTCAAGGTTCAAGTTGAAAAAATTTGATCAGCACGAAAGGCTAGGCCGGCAGTTAATGCTGCTTAACGAAAAATCGCTGTGGGGTGGAAAAAGTAAAAAATTAAATAAAATGCTCAAAATAAATGTATTATTAATCCTGGCTCAATTTTTCCCCTTCTTTTCAAATCAATTTTCACTTTCAAATTATCAAATCAAACTTGATTTTCACGATAATATATTTATTTTGGGTTACCACAACCTTTTTTCACGATCAGTTACCAAAAAAAATTAACTCAAACCACGATCAGAAGATTTCCAGATCCTTTTATGGAGGTATCGCCACATATGAGGAATATTTCCTCTCTCGTAATGCTTATGGTCCTGTCCTTTACTTGCGCCTTGCTATCTGTTCCCAAATGCCAATGCTAATGCTATGTCAATGCGAGGAATCAATGGAAGATGCGTTCTCCTCGAGGTTCTCTGGGCAATAGGCTACCGGTGTGTTCTACACACCTTGCTTTATTCACATTCAAGCTACCAATATTCTGTACATCATGTCATATTCTATGGCTATTTCTCTCACTTCGTCCATATTCTCCTTCCAACATCACATCAACTCATATTCTTACACTGAAATATCCTCATTCACATAATCCCCATCATAAGTTGTTTTATTACGTGGCTGAATGCATTCAGCAAGTTATAATTTTACTGAGTTGTCTGTCTGTCTGTCTGTCTGTACGTCCGTCCGTCTGTGTGCACTCTCCTGGCCACATACATTAACCGATTTGGACCAAATTTGGCACATAGGTAGTACTCCCCAAGGGGACGCCAGGGAATAACTTTCAGCCAAATCGGTCGCCCGCTTTGAAAGTTTTTCGCGCGCAAATACAAAAAGTCGTACGATTTGGCTGAAAATAAGTATTTAGGGGTAGTTTGACATGCTGAATCTAATGGTTACGTTTGTTTTAATTTAAATTTACAAATTCATAGAGTTTTAAGCGCGTAAATTCGAAAAATCGCATTGTGCAGATAATTAATGCAACAAATGATCATAACCGCATTAAATGATCATAATCACATGAAATGTCATTCATAAGCGCATAAAATGTGGTAAATTTGGGCGTTCAGTCACGTTTCTCAGTCCACTTACGTGGCTTTTATTGTTTTTTGAAGTTGTTTGCTAGCTGAATTTCTTTCGTGCTCATGACAAACTACATTTTAAACAAAGTCGGCTGCTTGGTTTTTGGAAAAAGCGAAGAATTCATGAATTATACATGATTTGCCAAACATTTATGTAGAAAGCCCATAATGCCCACTGTCGGCTGTTTTTAAAATCAATAATGATATGGTTTTATTTCACGTAACTATGTATCTGAAAAATCTTATACTTTTTGTGTTTAACTATTTTAATCAATTCTCGTATAAAATATAGTGAAAACTCAATTTATAAGCTAAACAATTTAGAATGCTAAAAATTTTCAAAATAAATAAGCTATAATATATGCTACTCTACAACTTTCTACAGTCTACAGCTAGTTATTATTTTAAATATTGTAAAAAATACAAAACCCATGAGCCACATAAAAGTCAAATTTAAAACAAAATATTCCCTAAAATAATTTTATACTCAACATTTCTCTAGAACTGCAGTTTTGGTTGATACTGAAGCTTCAACGGTCCCTCCCGATGCTTCCATCTCGTCAACATCACAAACTTTAAGGTGTGATCTTTTCCCAACAGCTCGTCATTGCACCAAATGTCAATCTAAAATATTCAATAGAATGAGTAAAAAAGTCTGAAACATTCACTTCTTATAATCTTTTAGATAGAAATAGGGAGAGCATAAACTTACATCCTTGTGTTTTCCCAAATCTTTGAAAAGCTGCCTGGCAAGAAGTTTCTTCAACAAATTTATAGTGACAAGAGACGAGCATCTAATAAACTTTTTCGGGAGTGGAACCATTGCCATTGTCTTGCTCTCTAAGCAAATATCCACCTGCTCATCTTCAAGTCGCGGCGGATCTGTTTCCAAATTCTTAGCTGCTTCTGTGTGCCTTCCTATCTCGTTGCTATTTGGTGGAGCATCATTGGGACAAAAACGACCACGCTTCCTATAATATTCGCACTCTCTATTGGCTTCACCTAAAATACCAAAACGTTCAATCATATTTATCATGTAACAGGCAAAACATGAATTAATGTAAAAATAAATTCAGTTCGTTACTTACTCGCTTGCAAGTTTGGAACCAGCTTGTAGACAATGTCCTGCATCGTCCTGTCAAAACTGATGTATTGCAAAGGGTGCGACTGATGAATGACGATTTTGCATTGTGGACAATTGTTGTTTTCCTCCAGATGCTTTACCAAGCAACTTTTGCAAACTGTAAAAAATTTAAAAAATCATTTTAGTTTTCTAATTAAAAAAACAGGAGTAAAATTCAAAAAAGTGAAAAACGTACATGTGTGAAGGCACTCAGTCACCGTCGTCGCATCAACTAAATAACCACTGCATATTTTGCAGGTGATGAATGGGTTGAAACTTCTCAAAAGTAATTTTGTCTCCATCTGGCTTGTTTCCTTGCCTTCGTAAAAGGAATGAACTAACGTTATGTTTCTCTGTTTAAACTGTTTAAATTAAAACACTGTTGAATGATCAGATGCCAAGGAATAAAAATAACTATAAAAACACTGCTGTTTAAATTGAATAGAAGGAACAGAGCTATTGTTCTTGACTTGAAGACGTAAAGCAACTGACTGAGGGAAAAACAATATTGTACTTACATGCTGGGTATAGGTAGTAGATTTCTCGCAACGTGTGTTTCATCATAGCATGGTCCGTTGTACACAACAGTCGCATGTTTTGCTAGTCACGTCCACCGTATTTTGTACACAATATCGTAGCCTCATGTAATTTGGTCGTGCTGTGCATGCAAGTATTCTACGTGTATTCAAATGGTATGCATTTTATACACTTGCAATGCATGCATGTACCTTGCTGCACAGTTCTGCTCTACGGTTTTACAGGTATAAGCTTCGTCATTTGCATGTCTTGAGATAAAATTAGTTTTCGTAACATCCAATAATCCTTGAGACTTGAGTGTTGAGCAACCCAGCCTGACGGCTTGTACGTAAGAAGTTAAAACAAGAACATCTATACATATTATTGAGACAACTCACGATGAAAGAGAAGTATGTTGAGTAAGCTAGTACAACGTTTTACATTTTTATGAATTTTCATGAGTATGCAATGAAGAAACATACTGCGTATGTTATTTACACATGCCTCGGGCAAATGAAGGTCACCTAACGCCCTACTTTTGAAATATTTCAATAATCTTTCAGCTTTTTTGACATACGCCACTAACTTCTTGAGACCTAATAAAAAATCAATGGGAAAAATAATTAAACGACAATATGCTTATGAACAACTAAGGGTTTACGTGAGTATGTAAAATGTAGACCGTGACAATAATTTTAGTTTGTCTTAATCTCGAACTATTTTGTCGCAGACGTTTTTTGCTTGGGCCCCTATTCCCACCAAACATAAAATTATGATGTGGTTTAAAATTTACTTCTTACTTTTGAAAAACATTTTATTGTTAAATTTCTTTTGTAGAATATCTTATTGCAAACCAGTTCCAAATCCGTTTATTACATCTTCTTGCACTATTTTTATGTGGAAAAGCGGTATATTAAACGACCTAAAATATAAGCTAGCTGAAAATATAATTTCTCAATGCGCCACTAAATATAGCAGTAGCTGCATATTTCTCTACACTTTCCGGTACAGTCACACCTACAAAGAGAGTGAATTTACGGGAATCAAGAAAAGCATTTTTCGCATTTTTCAGCTCCAGCATTCTTATCCATGTTTGCTTGTTCTTTCAATTGGAAATCTCATCAAACCTAAGAAAGAAATTTTCACAATAACGCTTAAAACTGGCAACGCACACTTAAACTCTTTATTTCACAAACCACCAATTTCTACATTTATTCTGGTACAGCTTCTAGAATTTAAAGATAGATTGGGACAGCCTGCAAAAATTTGGATAAATCGGATGGTCTCTTTAACTCAAGTCAAAATCATTGCATTTTACCCAAAAAATGGGAACATGTATTTAATGTGTCAACTGTGTGTTGGACAATTCCCGAAAATGGAAGAAAGTTGCGATAAAAACAACATGTGTGAGTGTGGCTGGTGCTCAACTCTTTACGAAACAAGAATTAGAAAAATCAGTCAAGGTGACACAATTATGGAAATTTCTCGCAGGTGGATAATCTACAATGACAATTGGAACATGGGAAACGTTAAAATTCCAGCTGAGAATTGCGATGAAAAATTATTATTCCCAGAGATATTCTATATGCAACATCCTAATTCAATGTTACCAAACCACGACGCAGAAACTTGTACTCAAATGAAAATTCAGGAAAAACACAACTGCACTGAAGAAATATGCACACAGTTTGTGGAGTCTCTTGTGGAATACTCGCAAATGCAGAAACATCTTGTGGGATCATATGCCTTTCTAAGTTCAGGTGCAAAATTATTTGGCATGAATTATGTAATGTTTAAGACGATTTCAAGGAGAAATGTTATTGACATAAAAACACTTCTGCGACCCATTCCCCCATTTTGGTGGGTAATAATTTGTATAACAATTTTTGCAGTATTTGTTAGCCTTCGTCTTTTTAAGGTGAATTCGGCTATGCTTGCAGTTTTTCAAGCGTTCCTTGAACAAGGTTTCAACATCGGAGCTACATTACAATTGAGAAAATGTGTAATTATCTCTTTGTGGCTTTTTTGCTGTATTCTTTTGCGAAATGTGTATACCTCCTCGATGTACTCATTCATGACTTCAAAATCTAATCCAACTGCGCCATCAACTCTTCAAGAAATTGTAAATGACAGTAATATTGATATAATTCATACCAATTTTGAGTTGGAATATTACACGTTTGTTGAACAGCACATCACTAACAGGTCTGAACTTCAATCTTACGTTCGTAACAGGACTTCAAAAGTGAGCAAATGCGCAGTTCTAGATACATCCTCAATCAAGCAATTTCGCTACGTCCCTTTCTTTCAGAATCTAACCAATTTTACTGAAATTTGGTGTAATTTTCAAAGGAACAAAATGGAACATTATCTCAATACGGGAAGGAAACTAGAGGAAATCGCTCTAGTCTACCATAGCACAAGTGTCTACAAATCAATATTTTCAGTTTTGGGCAGGAGATTCCGATTCAGCAGTAATGAGAATGATTTTGATGTGAAAATGTATGTATTTCACTCCAACTTCCGACATGGGTTTCAAGTCTACTACCAAAACGTTTTAGGATGGTGGGATGCTTCTGGAATATTTGGTAGACTACAGAAAGAGCATCAAACCCAAAAAGAAATTACAGAGTTAGTGAAATATAGCCAGATCTTGGGGCTTGACATAAAAAGTTTGCAAAGTCAATTGCATCACGCAAATTCGACTCAATCTCTCATGTACGATTTTGGAACGGATGCAACTGGAAACCAATATGAAATGGATTCCACAAAGTTTGAGTCACTGATTGTTGTCTGGAATCTGTATTTAGGGCTAGTTGTGACTTGTTTAGTGGAGTTTGGTTGGGAAATTGTTTTTGTTAAATTAAATTGGAGTAAGGGTGACTAGCACGCTAGTTTTTGTATGAGAATACCAAAGGAGTCCCATAGGTTTATAGTTAACGTCAATTCGCGCGAATAAGATAGCATATTTAAAAGATAGGAAGCATGTTTTGCGTCAACAAATTTTCCATCGATCCATATAATAATCTCCAAACAATTAATTATTTTTCAATGCCTGTATTTTGTATCCGCATTCGCTCATAAATGATTAATCAACTCGTACATACGATGATTGAAGGCTTCTTGTTCTGCGACAAGGAAAATTCCAGGGTGGGAGTTGAAGAGCGTATATTCCTTCGCGTTAATACGTTTGCTTCACAAATATCGGTTACTTGTATTCAGAGAATATTTCAATCGATGGTTTTTATTTTCATTAAGTTGTAGCAAAACATAAATAACGCTTATTACATCATCGGTTGTCACAATTATGATTCAGAAATATGATTGCAACAGCAGCTTTGATGTAAATATCTTGCAAAATACTTGTAATATAATAATTCATGAAGATTAAACAGTTTACATAAAATTTCATCCATGATCATATTATTGAGGAACTAACCCGTTAAACTTGCATCAATCAAACTGTTAGTTTGCTCGCGATGCAATAAAATATGTTATGCATGGTATTAAAACAAATTAATACTTTTAAAGATATTTGTTTACTAGCAACTTGTTGGTACTTAATCGTTTTGGTGTTTCTGTCCGTCTGTTTATGTGGATGTGTAGGTGTGTCTGTCTGTGGACACGATAACTTTCGAACGGATTGACTTTTTCCAATTCTGCTTTCAGTAATCGATAGCTTAGGTCAATAGAATTTTTAAGTTCGAAGATGGGTTATCTCGGGTGACGGGAACAGGGTCAACTGATAAGCTAAATCTTTTATAAGCGTCACATATAGCTTGTGATATATCAATCGAAAGCTAAGCACTAGCTGAAGTCAACTATGATGTTTATAATTGACCCCGATGTGACCTTTGTCCTCAATTAGGGGTAAACTGCGAAATGTTGACAAATGAATGTTAGTGCCTACAGAAATCGTTTTTAACCAGTTTTAAGGTCAGAGGACATGTGACCTTCAGTTTTTTCAAGCGTAAGGAATAGCATGTGCTATATCAATCGAAAGCTAAGCACTAGGTGAAGTCAAGCGTTGTACTTATATGTGACTCCGAAGGGGCCTTTGACATCAATTAGGGGTAAAGTGCGAAATGTTGAGAAACGTTGTTTTAAACAGTTTGAAGGTCAAATGTCGTCTCTTGTTAAGTTGCTAGTTGTCCACATTCCTGTTTGCCAGGTTTATTGTTTACGCCAGTTGGAAAACTTGATGTAATAATAATATTCTAATGAAAATAGTCTAAAATACTTCATTTATAGAATTTTAATATAATATGAAATTTGTCTGCAAAAGTATTGCTGAAAACATACTCTTAAATGCCATACACTGCCGAAAAGCAGCACTAAATTTAATTAAACCTTTTATATATATTACTACATGTACTTCATTTTGTAACAAAGCGTGTAAATTGACGGCATAAAATTCTGTTCATTGAATTTCTAAAAGTAGACTTATATAAACTTTACGTCTGATTAAATGGAGAGTTATAGACAAGAAGATTAGTTAAGAAGGAGAAGTGATAGAATTTGTTGAATACAGAAACTTTCAAGAACTATTGGTGTCTGTTTCTCGAAGAAGTTGCTTTCGAAAAACTTGATTCTAAGCAGAGCGCATGATCTTAGAAACTTTTTGAACCACAAGTTTCTACGATTGCGATATATGCTAATGTACTTGACGTCTCGCCTCAACTTCAAAGAGCTGACATAAGGCATTGACGCAATTCCAAAGAAAACAATAATTATCATCACAGAGCACGCTGCTACCGTAGCTGTAAAGCCAACAACGATTAGGTTTAGTTCTTTGAAGAATTTGATACTTATAAAAGCTCCAGTGATCTGACAGTTAAGGCAAAGAAGGATCGTAAAAACATATACAGTTTGGCTGTGCAAATAGTTTAACGTTGTGGTTAGAATTTGAAACTGCCTATACAGAATAACCTTTTGGTGCCCAACCTGACCGCGTTGATCCATTTCCATCAGTTTTCTGCAACATGATCGAATAACTTGAATTAAAAACGTTTATAAAAGATGCTACAAGTATACTAAATAATTTGTTGTTGTCAGTTACCTTTTATAAATATCCACGCATTTGAAGATTGATAGTGGAAGGATAGCTAGATTACAGGTGATGGTGAATTCAGCCAAGGCCGCTCCTATCCTCCATATCTCCAAATTAGCCACCAATATTAGAATCCTTTGAGTCCACGTCCAACCGCAGTTGTTTAGAGCAGTACTCGGCCATTCGGGAACAAAGTTTAATGGTGTGGTTGGAAACAGCATCCCCGCTACAGCGAGAAATTTGAGATGGTATTTGACGTTGTAATATACAAAGTTGCCCAATAAATCCATAGCTTTGGTTTGATACGATTCTGGAAACGCTGGACGACGACAATGCATTTCTTCAAATGTCAGCAGGTCGTTTAACAACTGGGCAGTTGTGGCTGAATTCTTGGAGTGAAAATAAGTCACCGCTGTTATAAACATTAAAGCATATCCTAACATTAATTGCAGCGCTTTCCATTGTAGTGGTTGGTAATGGCGACGAAATAGGTAGTCATAAAGAAGTATTGTGTAGAGAACCACTATTGTGTATCCAATCGGCTTCACATTCTGTTTAGTTTGAAATCTTCTACGACCAATATTCCATTCGAGGACTTGGAGGTGAAAGTTGACAGATTTGGTATCACTTATTCTGGCAATACCCCTATTTAGAATTGTAAGAATTAACGGAATAAACCTGCTGAAAACCATCGTTTTCCTGGAAAATGAACCGCAGACAAATTAACTCTCGTTTTTAGTTTAACTTTGATTAGTTGCAAATTTACGAGTGATGCGATGTATGTTTTAGCCACTTTATCCGAAGACTTCTACAACACTTCTAATTCTCTCGGTCTAAAGATCTATTAATATCAAATCCCAAATTAATTTTCCCCCATCATATTTGTGGAAAATATTTGAGCAATATTGATACGGAAGGTAGATTTATGTGCGCTTAAATTTCCGCAAACTAGCCCCAGCAGTTAAATGTTTAAAGTTCGATATTGATCAGGCTTTAAACGAATATGTAATGTGTATTTTAGGTATCATACATTCCATTTCATTTCATCATTATCGCAACCTTAATTAAAATTTTCCCTGGAATTGATATAGACGGTAAATTTATGTCCGCTACTATTTGCATAATACTAACTGCCACCATGTAAATATTTGAGTTCAGATTTTGATCAGGTTTAAACGAACATAATGTGTATTTTAGGTATCGTACACTCCATTTCATAACATCATTAACCCAACCTTAACTAGAGTTCTCTCTGCAATTTGTTTGTTGAGCTTGTCTTTAATTTAATCAGCAGCAGAAGTAAACATGCTGGAATCGGGGACTTGATTAAATACATAGCAAAAACATATCACACGCTAATAACCGTTGAATATTTAAACATTTTCTCAAAATTTGTCCCAAAATTAAAACAATATTAAGTATAATAATGACTGTAAGTCGGAAATTTTTGACTTATCAAGAGTTTTGTCTACAAAGGGTCCAGTTCTGTGGAGCTGTACAAGCCATTATCAAAAACAACTACTGCTACTTTTTGATTGCTTTAAATATTTATTGCCAAACGTATGAATGCAGATACCATCTGCAAATTCAACAACGAAAGCTCCACTTCAGAAGTTTTATGCGAAACAAATTACATGGGCCCATGCAATACAAAGGATAACTCTTACTAATAATAACTAGTAATTTTTATACAGTGTAATCAAATTAATAACTTCGAATGCGATTTCGCATTACAATACAAAGGCCTATATTTAACTCTGCGATTTTACTCAATTTATTGAAAGGTTGCGATTAAGGGAAAAATTTATTGAAAACAGTGTTGTGTCATCGTGGCTCAAGTTTCATACTTCAAGTTTCATATGTGGTTTTATATACGCTTATTTTTATACCACGCTATGTTGTACTCGTGAGACGTCAGGTAGAGATAAATGAGGTGTTTTATGCCTGAGAAAACTAATTTCAAACGTTCACAGTTAATCCTGTAAACGTACAAAAACAGCATTTTTTCAGGGGTGTTTTAAAAACATCATATCACTCGGTTCTTTCTGTAATAAATATTGTTTCCATCTTTATTATAAGTAGAGCAATATTAAAGCAAGACAAGATATTGTCATTACGTTTTGCGACAACCATTTGAGAATTTCTTGTCATTAGGTCTGGACAGCTGTTATTTATTTCGTAGTCTCGTAATTTAAGTTTTTTCACATATCCCACCTTTTAGCTACGCCCGTTATCTGCTGTCTAATCTGTTAACACAAATTCGCGACGTTTTTGGTAATTTAACCAATAATTATTTGTGTTTGCGTTAAATTTAAAAATTGGGCGACTATAACATTTTTCTCTAACTCAAGACAATTAAGCAAATTAGGTTATACGTCAAAGGAAATGTTTGTTGTTCCGAATTGAATTTGGTAGCATATTTATCTCCGTACATTTGTTGATTCCTTAGCCAACTAATATTATATGAGGTGAAGTTGAGCCAGCCCACTCCAGTTTTAAAGCCATTATTATTTAATTTTCATATGTAATAAAAACTTGCATGTTCTGTAGTTAATTACAAATTATTGGTGAAATAAGGAGAGCGTTTAGCCCACTTTTCAAATAGGATGATAACTTTGCAAGCTAATATGAAATTAAACCAGTCTTTTCAAATTTGCATGGTAAGTCCCCAGGAAGAACACACTGTCGGTTTTGTGTATAAAACGTGTGAATATGGAGGGATTAGTTTGGGATCGAATTTCCGGCATTTTAAACGTTCATACTATGCAGATAAAATCGCTTACATAGAATGTGGCTTGTCCAACATTAGCGAAAACCATAAAACTCCTGCATATAATATGCAAATATTATGCATAGGACTTTCCCGCACTCAAACACGAAGTCAAATCATCTCTTTCCATTCGTTGATTATGCATGTATCATTGTTGCACTGTAATGCGCGGCTAAGTTGCAAAACGAAACATTTCTCGTACAAAAACTTGTATAATTACGTGCTTTTGATTGATGCCCACCTTGGGAAACTAGACAAACGTGACAACTCCGTTTTACAAACTTGACAAGACAAGAAAACTTCATTAAACCAACTTGACAAGAAAAAAATGTCCTGCATTAACTACGGATACACTGCAAAACTACGGATACACTGCAAAAATCGATCTGTATATCAAGTTTTAGCCCTGTAAAGTACCGTACGATTTATATCCGTAGAGTCTCGTTTTGCCGATTTAACCTAACAAATATTTTTATGTACTTTCACTATTGTCATCAAAATATTCATCTATTCTCCCAAAGGAATATTACCATAAATACTTGTCAAGTTTATTTTTGGTTGAAAACTTGACTTGTCACTTTGGTCATCTGAAAAATTTCATGCCATTCTTACAATTCAAATAGTCTTGTCAGAACGTCGTCTTGACAAGGTGACAGGACACCGTGCTTCTTTCATCAGGAATCTGTATTTACAGCATTGTGACAAAATGTTCGTAGTTGTAGAATTTCGTTCTGAAGGTGTGGTTCTGTTAATAATTACAAAAACGTGGCTATTGAGTGATCAACAGCCCTGCGTTTGGCCACCAACTCCTCCAATAAATGTTAACCACGTCGTTTATTGTATAACTGGAATTTAAAAATCATTTTAATTGAAGATCGGGCTCAACATTGGGTGGAAAATATCGCCGCTAAAGTAATCCTTCAACACCCAAAACAATTTGTTCTGTGGAGTTAATGTTTTCCAATGGTATTATAATTTTTCATAAGTTAAAACTTATTTTATGTACGAAAATGCACCTAATTCATTAAAATATCATTTGTGAATTTGTCGAGCTGACTGTTTTTTTGTATCCCATCATAATTATAAGTTGTGCATAAAATGACCGTAAATGTCGTTGGATTTTCTATGCAAGAACGGTGTGGGTTCCATGCATATAATGCACGTAATTGCGTTCGGGTTTAAAGGCGTTTAATGCGCTGTACACATACACAATGCGAAATGCACGATTTATGCACATAATCCTCTGCCATTTCCCACACGTTTTAGTACTTATATACTATCCCACGCTTTTTGCACGCAGTTTCGACACTCCTGGGTTGGTATAAAGCATTTATCGTTGAAAGCGTAGCATTGCCATCGAAACTAAGTCTAAACCTTTTGAAAACCTATTGAAAAAGTTCCGCCGAATGATTAATTGACGATTTTATTGAGCCATGAATACCCAAAGAATTTTCACATCGATACAGCGACTGCTTTCGGCCTCGATGCATTTGAATGGTTGAATCATTCGACACGAATAAAAGGAATTTTTATTTGCAACGATTATGGCAATAAAGCAGAAAAATGGGTTTGGAGGTATCTGATTTATTTGTCTCAGCTGAAGATAGGGTATGCTAATTATGTTGAGGAAATAACTACAGTAAATGTTTTAAACTTCTGTTACAACCCGCTATTAGTTTGCTAGAATTACTAAATTTGCTAGTTTACTAAAATTTCAAATGTCCAGCATTGTATTTAAAACAATTACTTTTTAAATAAAACACGCTTTGTGCCAGTTGTACAACCAGTTAAGCCAAATTACGCTCGTTGTAACATTGAGCGGCGTTTAAAAATCTAATCCCAATATATTTATTATTTAATACACCATCTTGTCTGCTTACAGACTGTACATATTTGATAATGTATACGGTATCGATATTTGAATAAATGTAAACACCAACCCAAAAATTGCTTTTTAACAATAAATAAATGTATACTGCTTTAAAGACTGCTGATTCAGTTCCCATATACAGATTTATAAACCTAACATGTTTAAATGGAGTGTAATGGACAGTATTGTTATTTAACATTTTCAGTTAAGAAGGAGAAGTGATAGAATTTGCTGAATGCAAAAACTTTCCAGAACTATTGGTGTCTGCTTTTCAAAATAGTTGCTTTCGAAAAACTTGATTCTAAGCAGAGCACATGATCTTAGAAACTTTTTGAGCCACAAGTTTCTACAGTTGTGATATATGCTAATGGATTTGACGTGTCCTCTTAGCTTCATTGAGTTTTCATAGGGCATTGAAGCAATTCCAAAGAACACAATAATTATAATCGCAAAGCTCGCTGCCATCATAGCTGCAAATCCAACAACGATTAGATTAAGTTGCTTGAAGAATTTGAGGCTGATAAAAGCTCCACTGATCTTACATATGAGGCAAAGAAGGATCATGAAAACATACACAGTTTGGCTGTGCATATAGTTAAACGTTGTTGTTAGAATTTGAAACTGCCTATACAGAATAACCTTTTGGTACCCAACCTGACCGCTTTGATCCATTTCCATCAGTTTTCTACGACATGATTGGATAATTTAAATTAAAAGCGTTTATTAAACATGCTACAACATACAAATTAATTTGTTGTTGTTAGTTACCTTTTATAGATGTCCACACATTTGTAGATTGACAGTGGAAGGATAGCCAGATTACAGGTAATGGTGAATTCAGTCAAGGCCGCTCCTATCCTCCATATCTCCAAATTAGCCACCAATAATAGAATCCTTTGTGTCCACTTCCAACCGCAGTTGTTCAGAACAGTACTCGGCCATTCGGGAACAAAGTTTAGTGGTGTGGTTGGAAACAGCATCCCCGCTACGGCGAGAAATTTGAGATGGTATTTGAAGCTGTAATATACAAAGTTGCCCAATAAATCCATAGCTTTGGTTTGATACGATTCTGGAAAAGCTGGACCAGAACAATGCCTTTCTTCAAATGTGAGCAGGTCGTTTAGCAGCTGGGCAGTTGTGGCTGAATTCTTGGAGTGAAAATAAGTCACTTCTGTTAAAAATGCTATACCGCAACCTAACATTAATTGCAGCGCTTTCCATTGTAGTGGTTGGTAATGGCGACGAAATAGGTAGTCATAAAGAAGTATTGTGTAGAGAACCACTATTGTGTATCCAATCGGCTTCACATTCTGTTTAGTTTGAAATCTTCTACGACCAATATTCCATTCGAGGACTTGGAGGTGAAAGTTGAACGATTTGGTATCACTGAGTCTGGCATTACCCCTATTAAGAATTTTAAGAACTAGCGGAATAAATCTGCTGAAAACCATCGTTTACTTGGAAAATGGCAGCGCAGATAAATGGACTCTCGTTTTAAGTTTAACTTTGATTTGTTAAAAATTTACGAGTGATGCGATGTATGTTTTAGCCGCTTTATCCCAAGAGTTCTAACACACATCTAGCCCTCTCGGTTTTACAGTATTATTATTATCAAACCCCAAATTTATTTTTCCGCTTCAGCAATAATATTTGGGAAATTGCTGAGCAAAATTGATATAGAAGGTAAATTTATGTGCGCTACTATTTGCATAATTCTAACTGCCACCAGGTAAATATTTGAGTTCAGTTTTTGATCATGTTTTAAACGAACATAATGTGTATTTTAGGTATCGTACACTCCATTTAATAAGATCATTACCCCAACCTTAACTATTGTTCTCTCTGCAATTTGTGTGTTGAGCTTGTCTTTAATTGAATCAGCAGCAACAGTAAACATGTAGGAATCGGAAACTTGACTAATCACATATTAAAATCATTCCATATATTATACACGCTAATACCCATAGCATATTCAAACATTGTCTCCATCTTTGCTCGAAATTAAAACAATATTTAGTAATTATAAACATTATAATGACTGAAAGACGGAAATTTTAGGCTTACCAAGAGAGTTTGGTTTACAAAGTCGCCAGTTTATGGGGCAGTATATTCCGCAGTAGCTATATTTTACATTGCTTTTACACAGCAACTAATATTCTATGCGGTGAAGTTGAACCAGCCCACTCAAGTTTTAAAGCCTTAAATATTTAGTTTCCATATGTCATAAAAACTTACACATCATGTAATTACTAAAAGCAATTGATGAAATAAGAGAAGCGTTTAGCCCACTTTTTAAATATGGTGATACCTTTGCAAGCTTATACGAAATTAAACCAGTCTTTTCAAATTTTGATGGTATGTTGCTATAAACCATTTATCCAGAAAAGTGTAGCGTTGCCATCGAAGCTAAGAAACTTATATTGAAAGAGTTCCGCCCCTTTGCATGATTTCGCTTTAAGTAAATTTTATAAGCTAATCCATCAAAATAATTTCATGTTCATACGAAGATTGTCCGGTTTGGCACGAATATCACGCTAATATATTATTCATGTAGGATTCAGGCAATAATGTAAAATATTTTTTAGCCACTCTAACTGCCAATGCGGAGTCCTGTAGTCCTTATACAAAACGAGTATTTGCATAGAAATGTCTGGAAGCTCTTTTGAGGCTACCCCAAAAAATGGCAAGATTTTGGCTTCTTAAAGCTCTAAAGTTATTTATAGTGCCGCTAAGTTTTTCAATCATAAGCGGCTTTCATCATGGAAATCGAGTAGAACTAAACCGGGTGCTGGAATTCGCAAAAAGCTGTAGTGTTAATTTCGTTATTTTTGAAGCCAAACCTTGGGTACGGTAAATATCGTTATTAACCCGATTTATTCCGAAACCCAATATCAAGTACTAATTATACTAAATATTAAATTCCAGGGAAAACCAAAAAGCTTCGATGGCTCATTTGATGTTGCACCACTCACATTTCCCATTATTCTTTCACGCTACCGCTACAAAGTCCTAAAAACAGGGAAACTAAAAGACAACAACTTTCTGTGCAACGGAAAAAGAGCGATATTGAAGTCGTCCTCGAGAAATGAGAACAGATTAATCTGGTTCCCCTCCTCCAAGCGCACTTGCTTTGTTCAGGTCTACATTAATCCAAAAGGTTGCACCGAGTGGACCCACAATGTATCGCCATTTTATAGTGGAAATATTGAGAAGCAGTTTGAATTAATGTTCCCAAAGACATTTTGGTCTCCATTTGTCAACGCTGTTTGCTACATTTCACACATCTGTGACAAATTATTGCCCTTCAAACAAAATTTAGTCATAATTAATGTTGCGTTGTCACGCCCAGCATTCATTTTTAGAGGACACAAGATGGAAGGCGCCTTTTTATTTTTGGTAGACTTTCTATGGAAATCAAACCCTTTTGGTATTAGTCCAATAGTATCCCCAACCAAGCTAATTTTCGTTCTAAATCACTCACATCAAACAAGTTCGCACTTTGTGGAGTCAACTTCTATTCAAAATTGTTTAGATTTCACTGCCTTGCGCAGAAAATATACAAAATCAAACGTTGCAGAGTATCTTAGCAGGGAAACAATTCAAAATATGTTAAACGTAATCCCAAAACCACTTTATGTTGAATATTATTGGTTCAAAAATCCCACCATCAATTATTTTGATAGGATGCGATCACAGTGTGATGATTCTGTAGTGCTTACAGTTGGCACAAATCTAGTTAACTTACGAAATGGCATCTATCTTCGGGACTCGAAGGCTGAAGGATATGAAGTTGAAAATATAATCGTAGCACTTCTTTTCCCCAACTCAACGTATCTAGATAAACCAAAAGCCCTTCTGGAATTTTTCGGTTGCATAGCAAGCTCCACCATAAGTAAGTTTCCTTTTTTTAAAGTTGACACCATATTAGACACAAGCCCAGTACATTTTGTCACATGCGCCCCAACTAAGCTACCCGGAGTTTTATCATTGATGGGTTATATTTGTGCCTTTGATCTGGCAACTTGGCTCTGCTTACTTGGTGGAGGAATTTTGAGTGGGTTGGTTTTAGAAATTGGCTCTGCAGTCAAAAATAATCGCAAACCGACTTTTATTTCGACGTCGCTCTCGTTTGTGTATAACATCATATTTGGCCAGTCTACAGAATTAATTGGTAATATGAAATGGATAGGTGGCACTTGGGCTTTAGTTGGCATAGTGATTGCCTTTTTCTACCAGGGTGACAATATAACTCGCCTGACGGCACCAATAGATGGAACTAAAATGGAGAGATTTGATGAGATATTTGAAAGAAACCTGACGATATACTCCCCTTCGGTTTTTGAGGAACAAATTAGACCTGTAATATGGATGTACAAGGAAGTTCCACATAGAGTGCCAGGAATTTTAACATTCTTTCGGACACTCGTGTTTTTAAAATTGTTTACCCATAAAAATATTACACTCTCTGAAAATGACGCAGAACGTAGGGTTGAGAAGTTTTCCAAGCAGCCACAAAATCTTGATGGCATGATTGAGTTTTTGAAGCCAGGCTTTTATTTTAATGAGGTAGTTAAATGCCGAAAAGAGGTTTACATCGATACGGAAGATAATGTGGTCAGTTTAAAAACACAGCTGAGGATGCAGGGAATTCATAAAACTCAAATATCTTACAGCAAAAAGCCATACGGTTTGATGTACGAAATGTGGGTAATGAGAAACATTCCTTATCCTTCTGCTGGCACCATGCTGAATAGGTACCGATCGATGGAACACTCGGGAATCCTTCGACTATGGAGAAAGTGGAAGCTCCGATTGGGGTCGTGGAATGAGACGGTGTTTTCAGCAAAAAATACTGACAATGGTGTAAAGGCTTTGTCAATTAATGATAATATTGGGGTGGTATTTTATATTCACTTCGGAATCTTATTTCTGGTCACTCTCATTTTTCTGGGAGAAAACGGAAAGTTGGTGTTGGGCCTGAGTTTGAAGTTCTGGCAAAGGGTAAAACAATGGGATTTAAAATCGCTGTTTGTTAATTTGTGCTGCCGCATTTTTACAGGTATGAAAATTATGTTTTTGTCTATTCCGGAGGGTTTAAATTGGTTGGTAAAGGTCTTTCCAAAGTTAAGGAGGTAAGCTTTTGATTGCTTATTTAATAATGGACTGCTTGATTTATTCGATACTTGCTTCATGGATACCGCAGATAATACTTACCGATGTTTTCTGTAGTATCAACCAAGCTGCTAAGTTCAAAATCATGAAACTGACTTTTTCGCTTGCATCGGACCTTTCATGACACGTAAATCTGTAACTTTCTTGAACTTTTCTGGTCGGTATAGTCATAATATATAGCACATTCAAAAACGGTAAAAGAATCTGTATTTGAAAAACCCCCACGGTTTTTCTTGGCACAAAGGAATATAAAACGCTCACCGATATTTATGACTTTATTGTAATAAGTTCATTATTTCTAATATTTCCGCAACTCTGTCATACATAATTTTTGTAATAAAACATTTTCTGGCGTTGTTTCCGCAATTCTATCACACGTGGTTTTTACACTAAACATAGCGTGGATTCCTTATTTAAATCTTCACATTTATATATGTCTCAAAAAATATTATTCTATAATATAGTATTTAAATTGTGATTGAAATACATCAAAATTTTATTTACTAGGAAGTTTTTTATACGTTGACGAATCGGGAGGACAATCATAAAGCAGGTGGTTTTTCAAAGACACCTTTCAAAGCCCATGACAAATACGCACAGCGTAGCAAAAAAGAAATATAAAATCCAAACTGCCCACAACGATTCTAATTTGATAGGTTCAACTAAATCACCAGCATTGTTGCTAAAATTGGTGTGGAACTGAGTGTGCTGCTGGGTAGCAGCGTAAAAGTTTATGGTGCCGTCTAATTCTTTGTTAAATGCCGCATAGTGAATATTTAATACGGCAATCGGTCTATATTGTTGATTCTCCTTCCGTAGTTTCTCCAATATTCCAGATGCGTCGACTATTGCCAAATCCCTCTCGTAGTAATGCTGAAAGGCGTTTTTGTATCTCGATACATATCCATTGAATGTCAGCTCAAATGAATTTTCCAGGTTCTTGTACATTTTTCGATTTCCAAGTACTGATATCACAGACCTAAGAGCCCCAGCGGCAGAGCTTTTAGAAATTACTGCAAATTGTTGAAACGTCTTCCTAGTGTTAGTTAGGATTTTAGGTGTCCGCCAAATTTTACATTTAATTTCTCTTGAATAGGACAAAATTTGTATAAATTCAGTTTAATGAACTAAGTCGTTAAATAAACACATGTCTGAGCTGGAATTTCGTTTGTACATAAAAGGATGTGTGAACACGATGAGTTTGTTGACTGGATTTCAAAGCAGAGAATCGTGTATTGCATAGAAAATGTTGTTGTCATCAAATACAATATCAATTGAGGTGTCATTGTAAATTTCCTTCAAGGAAGTGGGAATACGCTGCACTTGTAGTTTTGTTAGAAACGAATAAAGTGATGAAGTATACACATTTCTCAACAAAATGCATAATACAAACCACAATGAAAGCGAAAGGCAAATCCTGATTTTTGGACTGTTGCTGCTTAAATTGAAGCTTTTTTCAAGTGCTGTTGAAACTACTAAAAACATTGCATCTTTAACACCCATTCGACAAATAATAACGGATATACAAACAAACGTGGTCGAAATTGAGAGCCATCCGTAATAAGGTTGTAGAAGTGATGTTATATCGATTGTTCTGGAGGGTTCAGCTTTGAAAAAGACATAGGTAAAATCTTCAAATTTTATTCCAAACGGAACAACAACGTCGCAATTTTTAGAATCAGTACATGAAAGGACCATAAAGGTATTTCGATCCCAAACACGGTCAGAACCAATCGGGCTGGAGCAGTCATGCAAATCGTGAATTTTTTTTCGAATGCACGCTTCAGGTTCAGAAAGATGAGGGACTCTGATTTCCCCACTAATCCTTTTCCTGATAAGCTGGCTCCTTGTGAAGTCACAACTCTCCCAATTAGGCTTAGGCATAGTTTGTCCCATTCCCCAGTCAAAGTTAGATCGCGACAAAGTATTTAAAATGTCGTCAATTGTGTTACCTAAGCTTAGCTGAATCAATTTTGCTGAAACGTACTCTTTCCATTTACTGTCGTGCATTTCAACACACCCAAATTTTTGCCATAATACCTTATCAAATTATCCATTACAACGTGTGCACAGTATGTGAAGGCTTTTAAAGGCAGGTTCCAATATTAGTAATTTTACTTGACTTAGTACTCCCGTTTCTGTCAAATATATTTTCTTATTCAGTTCCGTGTCAACAAGAACGAATGTTGGAACGGGTAGTCGATGAATGATGGCTTTCATTTCAGGTGAAGCTTTGAATTTTAGCAAAGGAATTTTGCCATTTCTCACAGCAGAGAACCTTATTTGGACTAGGAGCCGGACAAATATGCCGGAAAAATATGTATTATATGCATGCAAATATGCACTAAATCAGATAAAATATGCAGTAAAATATGCTGTAAAAACACCGACTTTAGGGATGCTTAACCCAAAATTTTGAAAAAATATAAGTAGTTTATACAGCCAAAAATCTCAAAATTTTACACTACTCTATGCGTACATTATCTACAGAGTGAAAACAAAGTTTTTCAACGAAATAAAAAAATTTGTATCCCCGATCAAAAGTTTTTGGTAGTATATCGATAGTTATTATATTGCTGTGAAAAAGTGTAAGTTTTGGCTATGGGGTATGTTGAGACAACTGAGCTGGGGCCATCTGAAGGTGAATCGACGGTCTGTGATTTACTCAGTCATTTCCTCACGGATTGACCTGAAACTTGGCACACGGTCGTTTGGAGGGATTCCCCAGAGGCTGTTTTGGTCCGTTTTTCAAAATTCGATTTTGGCGCCAAATTACAAATGTCGCATTTTTTAGTCTTGGGGTGAAGCGAGTGGACCAATCCAGGTTCAGAAATCATATTTACACATAAATATGCTCCATATAAAAGTTTTATAAAAATGTGACCTTCGATGTGAGGCCACATGTGGTGCCACCATGGTTTGCATAAAACAATAGTTGTGGTTACTGGATTACATGTGACGTGGCGTGGCAAGTCTAACGCAAAAAGAATAGTGCAAATCGGACCTTTAGACTCCAAGATATTCAACTTTAAAGTAATCAATTCTGGAAGTCGAGTTGGGCGACTTCAAGAAAAAAGTGTTTAAGATCACCAAATCAATGTTTTTCGTTGTCCTGTCGTAGGAAAACATCTGAAATCCATTTTAAACGTTTATTACATTTTTTCTGTCGAAGCGCCCAAGTCGACTTCCAGAATTGATTACTTTAAAGTTGAATATCTTGGAGTCTAAAGGTCCGATTTGCACTATTCTTTTTGCGTTAGACTTGCCACTTTCGATTTGTTGTACAACAAATTTAAACATAATTTTATTTCATAGTTAATTCAAAGTGGCAAGTCAGAGCCATTCCAAGGTTTTCTACACTAAAGTTTTGACGTCCGGTAAAAAAGGCTTTTTCAAAACTAAATCCTTATTCAAGTTCATCTGTTGTCAAAGGACAAAACTTTAACGAAGCTACAACGTGCGGTTCTAATCCAACTTCACTATTTATCATGTTCTCACCTAAAATATTAGAAACATTTTTCATTGTAAACGACAGTACAGAACAAAATTTTTCTGTTTTTATGCATATTGTGCACATGCAAACTGCCAGTACAGTCAGTTTAAATAAAAAGCATGCAAAATCATACGAATCCGGATCCTAGACATTAGTGACCAGAGCCGAAGTAGGAAGAATTAATAGACAAGGTTGTGATAATCGAAATAGTAGTCGTTTGAACGCTTCTGAAATTGTTCTTAAAATGGAGCCATTGAATTTATGGATTAAAATGCATTTCGAAGCAGAGGCATTCCAACAAAGGTTCAGTATTTTCTTGTGAATAGAAGACGCCTTGTCTAGCTTTAAAACATTTTGCCCATAGGCGCATGAACTGGGTGGACAGGGGGGACATTGTACACCCAGAATTTTGAAACTTCAATAGAAAAACGACTAAATTAATAGAAAATTTTCTCAATTTCTATTGCGTGTACACCCTGGAAAAAATCCGTGGCGGCGCCTATGATTTTGTCACACAAATATGGAACAGTCGGATAAAAAAGGCCAGTTTAGAACTTTATTGGAAGGGTGATTCAAATTAGCTTTGGAAAAGCTGTCAGGGTTATGTTCTTTTTCTTCTGCTATTATTTGGGCTAGCTTACAAAAAATTGTCAGAACAAATATTACTGCGGTTTGCCGTAGTTTATGGCATTTTGGAGTAAATGCTTTCATGGTGGTAGTTTTTCCCAAACAGACAGTGTGTAGTTTGTATTGTTAACTGCGGATCATCGGTTTAAATTATTGTTAAGTTATTTTTTTCAGGAAGTGTTTTGCGAGTAATTCAACAGTCTATTTATTGTAAGCAAATTTTTTTTCCAGAACACATTTGACAGTGAGGAAAATAAGGCTTAGCTAGAATATTTTATGTATTATTTTGTTAAAACTAATAGACGTCTATTACTACGAGTAGGGCATTAATTTTATATGTGTGATGTTTATATTGATGATGATGGACATAAAATAAATTAGGATTACATTAGAAATAAAACGTTGTTTAATATACTACTACGATTGATTCAGATGCAAATGCGAATATTTTTATTTGCGGCTACTTCCTTTGCACACCCTCTTGATATTACAGATATTTCAACAGATTACTATGCCCAAGGGTTTTCCATGTACATACCGTGCTTAATATAAATATGAAAAATATATGATTTGTAACAAATTATATATATGCAATTATAGCTGTAAGCAAAATTTTGTATAAATCCCATCATTGATTTGAAGTGACAAGTAAAAGTGTCAAATAAATCCATTTTTGACATTCACTGATTGTCGACATTCAAATTAAAACTATTTGCAATCAGTTTTAAATTGTCTGGAAGGGTGATTTCTAATTTTTTATATGATACGTAATTATCAAGTTTTTGAAATGGCCACTGTAATCTTTCAAGACAAGTCTTTTTCCCCTTACAATTTAAATTGTCAACAATTATAATAATTTGCTGTAGAACTACTAGTCATTCAAAAAACAAGCGAAGAGCGAAACTAATATACTATTCTGCGTCCAATGGCGTCAATCCCAAAAACGAGATGGAATTTAGTTTCTAAAGTAATGACTTATTACAAGCCTTAACTATAAAGCAATGAGTTCGTTGTCTTCAGTAACATTAAAGCTGATATTACTTTCTACAGCTTTTTCAAAGATAAGATCGACAAAAGCAATTGGTATTGAAACTGAAAACATTCATGAAGCCAATTTGCAGTACCAAAATACTGAAGCTATACAACAATGGACGATTATTTTACAGTGTACCATTTATGTCTGGGAAAATGGTGTGTCCAATGGAGAAATTTCAAAACTCTACGAATACCTGGTTACTCACTGCTGGAATAATGCACTAGCAAAATGCATTTTTCTCTACAAATTTGACTTACATAGATTCAGTTTATCCAACAAAAAACCAACGAGAAAAAAATCAGACCTATTCAAACTTTTAAGTTTGCGATTTTCTCAAGCATGCCTTGTTGTTCTGCCAAGACAAATTTTGTTAACGCAACAAAATGCCACAACAGAAAATGAACAAATCACTTCTCTTATTTTCATGGCGTCTGGTGAAGTCACAGCGCTGTTTCATAAACCTGCTCCTTTTACTTTCATTCTTGTTGAAAATAATCCTATGACAAAGTACATTTTCCTTAGTGAAATGGGACTTTT
Organism: Orchesella bifasciata; assembly: GCA_034697805.1. Classification (NCBI taxonomy): domain Eukaryota; kingdom Metazoa; phylum Arthropoda; class Collembola; order Entomobryomorpha; family Orchesellidae; genus Orchesella; species Orchesella bifasciata. The sequence continues at coordinate 24,667 of JAQGAP010000786.1, forward strand.
GACACAGGTAAAAGTACTACTCTTGGACACATCATTCAGAAGTATCTACATTCTGTGTCAGCTATGTAGTGGAAAATTTAAGGAAGTATTAAGAATGCACTTAGGATTTTTTCAAATGTACGATGGCATTTCTTGGCAGGAAGTGATTTCGGCAAAGATAATTGAAATAAGTTTTCAAGACACGGTTTCGGATATTATGAAAAAATGGACTCAAGCCAACTTCGACTGGAGAATGGGGCAAAGTGCTGATCAACAAGTTCAGGAGAGTTGTGATTATACAAGAAGCAGTCTTCACAGCGAATGGATTAGTGGGCAGGCCGAAACCCTTGATCAACTAGAACCTGATCAATGCGTCCAGGAGAAAATCCACGAATTTCACAATTGTTCCAATCCAATTTGCTTAAAGGTTCTCTCGGATAGAAATAGATTTCTACCCTTTGACTGTGATCTTTTCACCGAAAGTTGTTCCATTGTCTTACCGTTTGGAATTAAGTTTGTTAACTTTAACTACGTCGTTTTCAAAACTGAACCTTTGAGAGTAATAGATTTGAAATCGCTGCTGAAACCAATCCCATATTTGGGATGGCTGATAATTTTCACCACTTTTATGTCTATTATTTACATGTTCAGCAAATTAGGAGTAAGAAATGCCACTTTTTATGTGGTTTCTGCAGCTTTTGAACAAGATTTCAACATAGGCAGAAAACCTAAAACCGCATTGTTTTTATTGCTTTCTTTGTGGTTTTTATTTTGCATTTTGTTACGAAACGTTTACACGTCTTCAATGTACCCATTTCTTACACAATTGCCAGCGCAAACTATTCCAAACTCAATGCAAGCTATCTACGACGAAAGCAATTTCGACATTTTAATTGATGCTGACTTTATTTATTATGCAGTACAAGGTTCCACGGTTGGACTACCAATTGACAGAGAAGCGTCAGGCAAGTTTCCCTTCCTTTCCAAACGGAATTCTACTTCAGCACTCTGTTTCTTTGATGACTACAATAATCCAGTTGAATTTTTAAAAGCATTGTCTAATTCTGAGGAAGTCAGCTGTCACGTTTTTGTTTTTGATTTCATTCTAATTAAGACTGGAAAAACGTTCCAGGAATTTGCTTTGATTTTTAAAAGTCTTGCAGTTCTCAAGCCTGTATTTTCAGTAATTGGAAACCGTAAAATGTACGATAATCAGGAAAATTCATTCGTGCTCGAATTGCAAGGTTTTGTATCGGGTTACAAAAACGCAATACAACATTTCTATGAGCGTGATTTATCACTGTTTGAAGCTTCTGGTATTTTGGAAAAACTACGCAAAGAAAATCAACGTTACAGAGAAATTGCAGCCTTAAGGATTCATTATGAAGGATTATATGGCAAGATTGAAAGAAGAATAAACTTTTTTTCAGCTACCAATCAGCACAAGCATTTCAGCACAAATTTTAGTAATGGTGGCGAAGATTTGGTTGAACAAACCAAAATGGAATCATTGTGGCATGGGTCTTAAACCTTACAAGTGTTCTCTTGGCATTTTAACATAGACAGGATAGGGGCACCCTCGGTGTACTCCCATTTACTAATGTTAAACCTTTAACATAGGCAGGATAGGAGAGCCTCAAGTGTTCTCCTGGCGGTGCCACCGTGCCATGAAAGGTTTAAGACCCATGCATTGTGGTCGGTTTGGATTATGTTTTTTGTTTTGACGTTTTTATGTCTATGCATTTTATGTTTTGAACTGTATTGTTAAAAGTAAGAGTCGACTCAAAGGCGGCAGATAAAATTTCAGTTTCGCTTTATGACAACTATTCAAATTCTGCACTACGGTCAGTAACCCATACAGGTGAATAACACAGAATGTTCTTTTATTGTTGAATTAACTATATAATAATATTTGATTAGGAGGTAATATATGCATCTATAATTGTGGTATGTATATAAACTTCTGAGCAAAAATGAATTGTATATTGCAATTATTAAATCAACTAAATATAATGGTTGCACATTTATGGGATATATAGAACTTATAAACTAAGTGATAGTCTATTCATAAATGTAAGCAAGTGCAGGCAAAGATATATGTTGCTCTGAGAAAACAATTCATAACTAATTCAAAACCTAACTAATTAAGAAGCAAAATATCAATATCAAAAGCTGAAACCACAGTGCATCCAGTGAAATTTAAATTGACCTATCAAAA
>JAQGAP010000787.1:0-26861 GCA_034697805.1 Orchesella bifasciata
CTTTGTATTGAACATATAAAAAAACAAAATTAAAACGGTCACTATTGTGGTCTCGCAGGTGCCATATGAAGTTACCCATAACGGGTATTTCTTGTGTACTTCAATGTCCGAAACGCGTATATTTACTTTACTGCTTAATGACACAACGTAGTTTCATCAGCGTCGTACTAGGAAAGTTACACTAACGTAACATAGCTGTTCATGTACTATTTGAAGATTTAAAAAGCAAATGGGAACACTTGCACTTTGTAAAACGAAAACATATCAGAGTAATGCAAACCCCTTATTACAAATAAAATCTGGAGGATAAGACGCAAAAGTGCTCAAGAAAATGGAGCAATAATGACTTTGTTGGAGAGAGGATTTCGTGGACTTATGAGTCATTATTATAAGTTGTTTGCATACAATTCCTATACAACGACTATACATCCAAAACCTAATCTCATCATTGCATAAATACATTACTTGAGCTTGAGTCGTACTCACCAAAAAGAATATTCACTGAGCTAAGACCAAGACCACGAAGAAGAGAATTTGGAGTTTCCTTTCTAATTCATGGTAACTTCCTGTGCGCCATTGTCATTGTGGAAACTCAACTATACTCTTGGTAATTGTCTTGCCAGGCTATTAATGCTTGCTGTTACATGAAGAAGTTTGCATCATGAATTCGTTTTTCGTTTCACTTTTCCCGTAGTAAACTCCTTCTGTAACAAACCACTGCAAAAAGTTTTGAGCAAGGTGTAGTGACACAACAACGAGTAAACTCACAGGTACTCCTATTCTATATTAAAAGTGTTTACTCCATGAAATTTTGAGCTTGAGGCGTAATATGGTAGTGTAATATTGCATGGCAGCAGCGTTGACCAAAGAACTGGGGGAAAATGATGATGATTCTGATGACAGTGGCCCCGTAGCTGCTGCAGCCGCAGCCATGATACATAAACCCAACCGCAAACTAATGTACTACTACGAGCATATCTTGTGTATATGAGAAAAACATGCATTCCTTTAAAATGATATAATATATATATATTAAATAACGGCTGGCAGTTACGGAAAAAACTTTTCAGTGCATTGTATTTCATGCCAAATAGGCCTGGGTTTAGATAGGTAGCTGCTAGACTTTATTGACTGAAAGAGAATGGAATCACAATGGCTAGAGTTTTGGACAATGGGAGCCAAGCAGTGAAACATAATGGACATTTGTGACTTCTGCATCGATACGATGAGTGCAAAAACTACACACTCTTCTTTGTGGTTTTCCTCAGCGTTTCTCATCTTGAGTACAATCATATCATGAATACCACCACTGGGCACATAAAACTCATCTTCAACTTGTGCTTCGTGCTTAAGATGTTCCACTGCCACTGCCAAAAAAGTAAGAAATTAAAATTGTAAACATGTAGCAGGTCTGCCTATTATCAGTAGTGGTGGTAGCAGTAGCTACCCAAATGAGTCGTCTTCTTTTTTAAGAACGTGAATAATTTTATGACTTTTTGCACAGTAGTCACCAGCACAAAGTACTGTTGCATGAATATAAAGATGATGGGAGGATATGAAGATGTGGGGAAATAAGACGATTTATATGGCGTGTAGTGGTTCCATTCCTGACAAAGTCAGTTTACATATGGAAGTGGAACGAATGAAATGGCATGGGACATTATAAAGGGTTGTTGACTGGTTTGCATTTGCATTTTTATATATTAACTTTTGCGTTCTTTTCTTCTCGTCCCATTAAAATATACTTGAAAACAACTGCAGTCTCACGATAAAGTATATTTTTGGACATAAACTAGAAAACTGGAACAGGCAAAAAATTTATATATTATGCAAACCAACTTTGCACATTCATACAACTATTTTCATACATAATAGGCTGTCAATTTGATATTTTTAGGGAAAAGTGCATATCGATTATTTCTGATTCCATGAAATGTCTAGTCTCAAGTGGTTTTGGCTTTGCTATTCTCATCATTTCAGAGTTTGTAATTCGAATAATGTTAAATTTCCGAGAACACTTTAAAACGGTCTGACGACTACTGCATTTCCCGTTTTTCCTTACACGCTGTAATTAAATAACAAGTGCAAAGGGCCTTTATGTAGGTTTCAACAGCGAGAAAGACAATGAACTCAAAACTGGGAAAGCATAAAAATGAGCGTTTGAAGTTATGTAATTATTTCACAACTGGAATCCTATAAAAATTTCTTATTCAGTGATGCAACCAAGTGTGAATTTAGATAATGCTGTAATGTATGGATATTGGATAGTATATAGGCATGCTAGGGTTCTCTAATGCCATCATTGTGACTCTTAGTTTTCAGTTAGTCACTGGATTAAACAGTGCAAGAATGTAGTTCTATCTTGGGCAATAATCCGTAGGTACTGCATCAAGCCATAATATTTGTCATATCTAACGGCATGAAGTGGCATATATATGTGTATGAAGCGGTTTTAATGGTGTACTATCAACTCGACTTATTTCTCCAAGGACCAGTGAACCAATTATCGTAAATATTTGCACAAAACTTGGCAGAAAGAAAAGAAGAGGAACAAGTTTTTTTGTGTGTGTGTGGAGAATCAAGAAAAGAAAATGCTGTCCTGGACGAATGGACAAACCGCGTATGTAGGAAACGAAGACAGCGACACTGATGATGATATGAATATACGACAACGGTCTTCCTTCCCTCTGCCTTTGCAAGAAAAGCAGATTTCACCTCAGTTCCATATCTTATAGTGTAGGTACTACCTTTCAGCTATTGAACTTTATGTTTGGTAACAAGATGAACGGTTGATACATATTGGCAGTTTCTCGCTAAAGAGAGAAGCTTTTTAGGAGCGAGTTTTGATAGCAGTTAGTGGAAGCGAGACACACACCCAGAGAGAGAGAGAGAGAGAGAGAAATAAGTTTGAAAAGAAAGTTGCGAAAAGTTCAGAGGTTTCTCTCTCTTACCTTCTTTTGTCACAGCGCATACATACGAGACTAGCAAAAAAATACTCGCTGTCCTCGTATTCGTGGTGGTACTATAAAAAGGCACAGAAAAAAATTCAACTTTCTGTCTGATTCCATTTTCTCCATCAGTCAGTTTACTTTCTCATTTGTCTTCTCTCTTTGTGTTCGCTTCCCTCTCACATGTCTTCTGCAGCGTTGACAAAGACTACCCAAGACAAACAACTTCGTTGAGCGACTGACTACTGCAATGAAAGTTGTCGAAAGACAAACCATTTTTATTGTATAATGGAAGCTATGGAGGAGTAGATGCATGCAAAGGGAAAAGTAAAATTGTCAGCACATTTGTAAATAAATTTCATAAAATGGCCACTTCTTGTTGGGAGTAAGACAAAAAAGTGTCAAACAAATGGCATAAAATGCAAGTTAAGTAACTTTTCCTTTTCATTGTACTCACAAACTCACATCTCATAAAATAAAGAACGTCGATATGAAAAATATAGGGTTTTCGTTGAATAACCATGTGTGTTTATATACCTATACAATACTCAAACTGAATCTCAATAACTTCACCTTCAAGTACTAACTAAGTAGTTGGCTGTCTCTTAAATGTAGTTTGCTTTGCAGTAATATGACGGAGACAAGAATGCATACGAGGCATTTTATGTGATTTGATGTCGTTAGCCACTTTCTTCGTATTGACAACTCCTTCATTACTTTGTCAAATCAAGTAAAACCTCACAAGGCGGTACATATTATACAAAAGTAGTTAGGTAATGTACGAAGGACGCATACCAGGTAAAAGTGGAAGACATACACAACTGAAAAAAGGCGTCTTTGTTTGTTTTTCATCTTGAAAACAATCCAAATAAAGTATTCCTAAAAGTATTGAACAAACCCGTGCTCTTTGCTTACATCACCGTTTTCATTCAATGAATCAATCACATTCTTTGTCGGCCTGGTTAAAAGTTTATTTTGTACTTTTAGTTTATATAATGTCATGATGGGAGTTCTGCATAATACATGGGAAAACTTATTCTGCAATGGCTTTTCAGGTAGGCGAAGCTCTTGATTTGTTTTCAATCTATGGAGAGCAATTGATGTCGGGTTGAGCATTTTAAAGGTTTTGCACAAATTCAAAATGAGAATGATTGTTATGGTGTAGGAGTAGGCGTCTTTGCGTAATGCAAAATGGGCTGAAGAAAATCAACATTTACTCTACGATGCCATAGATGTGTGTCTCTCAATTATATTGTTATCGTACATGTTTATAATATAGATATCCTCCTTTATCTGGAATCTAGACATGAGTATGCAAACGAGTAGATTTATTCGCTGGTGGGAAAGAAAATAAGAGGTACCCATCAAACTGGATCATAAATGGTGGTAGCCACCTTGAGTACCATTCAAGCCAAAGATTTATGATGTGACTACCACCAAGAAGTCATCCGAACAATTCTCTTTTCTGATTTTTAATGAGGAATAAAAACAACGACCTGACGTAAAAAGCTTTACCAAAATACCGGACTTTTAGTAATAGCGTAGTTGTATGCACAATATATTATAACCTAAAAGAAGAAAAAAGTTTCTCGAACTTTGTACATTACATTAAAGTCAAGTCAGCAATAGTGTGTAATAGATACAAATATTTAGCTCAGTGTCAGTATGATTAAAAATTTTATCAATGTCTTGTTCTAAGAAAGGAAAATACACACGTGAAACTGAGCTGAGCTGGGTTAAATATTCATTTTGTTGTTCAAAACACATTTGCAATAAAGTTGGGTCTAGACTTGAATATTGTGGCTTGTAATGGAAATGTAAATGACTTGGACTTCTTGTTATCGACTGCTAGAGATCGAGGGAGCAAGTGCTTTGATTTTTATATACTACTCCTTGTTTTGAAAATACATGAGTGAAGATTAAGTAAGCACGACGATACGATGAACAACAAAAAATACAAATATTCTCTCCTGCCGGCTGACTCTCCTTTTTTCACTGTCTTAAATCAACCTCTCAAATAATGCAAATATTTTCTCACTACACACGTCATTTTTCTCCTGACTTAAAAGCGATATCCCTAAGTATTCATGCAAATTAAATACCTTACAAATTCCCTTGTTCTTCTGACTTTGGTGGTGTACATCCACTTCCATTCAAAAGTCAACAGTTATCATCATATTTTAATAATTTATGCTATCCCACGAATCGTAAATTTATGACTTGGTTTCCGAGACAGAAACAAAAGGTTTGAAATAAGCAATTTTGATATTAAATGGGACGATAGAGTAAAATGCTTCCCTAAAGTGCGTCTCGTCCTATCAAAGATTAATACAGTTGGTGTATCTTTTACAAGAGCACTGCATTTCTTTAATGTTTATAGTTCTGTTTCGAGTGAAGAGCTAGCTGAGCTATGCGAAGGGTTTTTCGTAGAAAGCAAATACGAATGTCAAGTCCAAAGTCAGTCATGCGGTGTCAAGTATTGTTGAAGTTGAAGGAAGCGAATAGGAAAAAATTCTTGTTATATCTATCTATCCATCCAACTTAGCTCATAGTTTTACGTACTTAGTTAAGCATAAAGTGCTCTTCAATTGCGCTACCATCATCACTGCTTCTGGTTCTAGCGAAATTGTGATATCACCGGACGAAAATCTGGAATTCCAGTAGAAACTAAACTATCGTAAGGGAAGACCAGAGCGTGTTTCACAGAACGTGCACATTATAACCCTGAGATATGCGTACATGCTTATCTAACAAGCGTTTAACTTGAAATTTGTTGAACTGGGAGTTTACTCACTCTAGCATATACTCATCAAATCATATAATATAATGGTATGGCGCATAATAACGTATACTCATTCATATAATCATCTTGAATGTACATATTCTAACAACGAGACTAAATAATGAGTCAAGTGACAGAAGAGCCGTGATAAAACATTCCTTTTTTATTTCGTTACGTGACATGTGTAAACATCACCTTGTTTCATTGACGAGCATAATAAACTTTTACTGCTGTGCTGCTACTGATGCTACTGCTCTAACCTTGCATTGCAATGATGCGTATGCAACAAGGAACAAATCAGCTATTTGAATGTGTGTACCCGTCAACCATTAGAAAAAATGGAACTGTATAGGATCATCATTTCTATTCTATATCTTTATTTCCACTTAACCATGATAGAACAACCGTGCTCGGAGCAATAGAGTGAGTGTAACGAATTGTTTTGCTGCATACCAAGAGCAATTTTCTTTTGTTAAAGGTGCTCACTCTCCATTCTACCGTGTCAGAATACAAAATGCTTTCATGGGCTAAATGGTTCTTGTAAAAAGACGCACCACATTAATGATGACAAAATACTTATCTTTTGAAGTTTTTCTTCCTTCTCGCTGCATTCTTTTTGACGGGTCGTATCGTATCGTGTGTACTTTTGTTCTTGTGTCAATTTGGGCATTGGTTTTACTCACGTTGTTGTGTCAAATTGGATGAAAAAAGTTACATGACTTGTTGTGCTGCTGGAGTTATGCGTACATCTTGTTTATTTTGAAAACTGCTTGTTATAGCGTGTCAAATTGACGTGTTTAACCAAACAACCGTGTTAGGTTTGCTATTTATATCGTTTATAAGCGATGAGAAATTGAAAATTGAGACCGTTTCATCTAAATAAGTTTAACCGATGCATAATGAATACTGCACTTGGCAGTTTAACATTTCATGTCATATCAATTGGCCATAGCAGGCAGGCAATACAGCGGAACTTTATATTATTTGATAGAAAGCCTGAATTTAATGTTGGTTCAGGCAATGCTCTACTGAAACGGTCTAGCATATTCAATTAATTGAGTTGACCGAATAGTTAGGTGTCAAAACCCTGTCAGTTACTTATATTTGTCGTTGCACTCGCATAAATTGCGGTTGCGGACAGGAAATAAAAGCTCCTTACAATTCAACGGTGCTACTTTTTATGATTACAATAAATACATAGGCTTTGAACTGCAGTATTGCAATAATGCTGATGCATGTCGGCCTACCCCGAAAAATCCGTTTTGACATCGTGTCATAAAGGACTTTAGTGAAATTGTACAGCTTGTGAAAAGCTAGCCGTAATTTATTACTTGTAACATGGTGCTAAGAGTTTTTATTACTGTTCGGTTTACCACTCCTTTGAGAATTTACTTGAACATACATGAAGTATATTACTTTCCCTGTCAGTTCCCGCATTTTTATAACTTTTTTGACCCTGCATGTATTTTATACAGTTCCAACCAAACCAAGCATTACTCTGTCGACAACTCCTCCATTCCGAGTGGCCTGTCATGTGAACCACCAAGGTTTTCTTCTGTAAAGTGCAAACGTGTGAAAGATGGATTGTCAGCACTGTTATTACATGCAAGAGTCATTTTAATGGTCATCAAAGGTATGTTGGCTCAATCCATAAAAATAATTCCCAAAAGTGTGTGTAGCAGTGTTAACTGTCTAACAAGTTATATTCAGCGGCACTCAAACGCATTATGATGGGAACTGGAAGATGATGACTTTCATGCATACATGCATATATTTCAAATGCATAAAATCCATCATAACATACACGGTGGCTTTGGCTTTTGATGTCAGCGGCAGCTCGTTACACGGCAGTTTCTCACAGTGAAGAAATGTTGAAATTTAATTGGCGTGATAATGTTGAAAAGTTGTAGACACTTTTTATATTTGCACCGACCAGACGAAATGAGCCGAGAAGAGCTTCAAGCTATTCCAACAATTTCATCCAATAAAATCAATGTCAGAATTTAGTCAAACACGACTGGCCCTGTGTCTGCCTTTGAGACGTTGTGATTGCAATTATAGTTGGTTTTTGCAAGATGAAAATGATAACGACTGTCCAATTTGCAAGGTTTTCTGTAAAACTAAAATGATTAAACCGGTTTCCCTTTTTGAATAAGCAGAACTACACAGGACACGTCATAATATGTAGATTATATGTTTACCAGCCAATCGATTGTAATCGTAAGTCATGATATTGCAGTAACTCTCATTCGCGTTAATAAAAGGCCGTCATTACGACAACGAGACGGGATGTATTATTTGAGTCAAGAAAACACATCAGTCATCCAACAAATTTTTCAAGAGCTTGGCTACTAACAATAAAAGAGTTACTGCGTATACATGTAATATGTGGGCTATAATGTGTTGAACCAATTTTCTTTTGAGTAATACATAATATGCATTAAATTAGGTAAGATGAATGTGAATGGGAATCGTAATTAAATGAAATGTTTTCGGAGTCAAGTTATGGGCTTATAAAAACTTTTTAGCTAAATTACTTTTTGACAAAAGATGGGATTCCTAAATGCATGCGTGACCTGCTCTGATATATTTTATTGTTACATATATACAGGCCAGGCCAGACACACAGCATAGTAGTTGATTGCGATTAGGTGTTCCCATTTTCAGAAGAAGAAAAAAAGTTTTGTTTTGGTTGCAAGACGAAATTGAGATGGTAATAAGGAAAAACTATACATGCATTCTTTTTGCATGCCTTAAATAGACAAGTAAGAAAAAGGAGTTTTCAAGGGGAGTGATAAAATTCTATGCATCCTATTTTTTCCTCCACTAACAGAGCAACTACCAACCAAACTTTCTTCTAGTTCATTTTTCTTCCGACCGACAAAAAGAAAAAAATCTTCCTGTCTCTTTTCGTGAGTTATATTCGAGTAAAGGAAGACAAAAGGGGACACAAAAGATGAGAAGGGTATTTCCTTCCAGTTTCAACTAACTTACGCAAGACCAGAAAAAATAAGTTATACCAAAAAAAACCTGAGTTACTTTCTCGAGGCTTGATGAATGTAACAAGGACTATAGTAGGGTATGCGGAGTTTCATTCAGTTATAGATGATAATACTACCTACGTAATGTACCGGCTGACATTTTGGTGTTACGAGTCATAAAAATGGAACATAAACATTTTTGCTAGTGCTCAACTTTTCCCTTTCATCTTTTGCTTGTCGACTGACTACAACTATTATCAAGTAAAGTGCATACCTACAAACGCCACTAAAACTCTTAAAGCCAAAAATGTTGGGGAGAATGAAATGAAAACGTACTATTGTACGATAGCACTACTACTATGCCGCCACCACCACATCACATCTTTATCTATATTGTCTCATACCTATTGAACATCACCACCACATCGCAAAAAAATAGTGAACAGGCCACGGTCATGTATGATGCTAGTCGAAGAAGTTTTTACTCAATAATGTGACTTGATACTAGTTGATAGGTACGATACTTTGATGACGATGCAAAGTGCATACTTTTACTGCGTAGATATCCAACATTTTTTTCCGAGGTATGTTTTAAGAGCCGTGTGTAATGCTCGAGAAATAAAGTGAGTAAACTTGGAAGTCAGCAAAAATTCATGTACTATAAAATTATGTCTTTGGCTTCTACCTACATAGCCGTAACCCAGAAAATATTGACCGGTTTGATTCGAACTTGAGTTACGCGTAGACATTGATAACCTATCGGACTCGTGGTGTAAAAAGAGAAGGTGTAGTAGTTTTACTCTTAATGAACTTATTTCAAATTTTATTGAAATAATAATGTGAACATTTTATACGTAAGGATGAATACACATTTCTTTACGCCATGTTGCATAAATTACATGCTAAATCCTTCCCACTTCCTTTAACCTTTAACTTAAAACAAGACGCATCGTTATGTCAAGTATGAGCCTCCTTCATTTTGAGAATCTTCACCGGATGACTAACTAAAAAAATCATCGACTTTTTGTGCACCTAGTGTGTAAATATATACACGCATTCACATACTAAACCCTACTCAAGTTTGAGTTGCTCGCTACTTTTGATGATGAAGAAGAGATGCTATCTCATTCTTTACCTCGTAACGTCATAACTTGTCTATTTGCAAAGTAAACTGTCTCTCCCAGTCCCAGAGTAATGGTAGCTAAAGCACACATCCATAAATGAAGTGGTGCTGGTGTAGGCAGATAGAGATAGGCACAAGAAATCTTAATACTTGTCTACCTTCTATAGTATCACATATTACAGATCCGTAGAAGATGAAGAGTTGCTTTTTATGAAAGTTGAGATGGATAAGAAGTTAACTATATTATGAAGAGATACTCCCACGGCTCCTGTGTGTAGTAGCTTCATGTTTTTACTTCATCTCTCCTTCCTCTTTAGTAAAGTCACTAAGTTGGTGGAGTTGAGGAGGGGTAGTAGTCGAGTTTGTCAGTAAAAGTAAACCGAGGAAAAGTTGCTTTCTTTATGTTAGACTCACAATAATGGTATCTTTGCTAAGAGATGCGATGGACTCTTAAGATCTTTGTCTAATGATAATATAAGTCGCTTGCATTCACTTAAGTTGAGTTCTTGCTGTTGTTGTTAGTGTAATACTCGACTGTTTACGTAAAAATTTATTCATGTTTGAGAGAATAGCTAGTTTTATGCTTCGGGAAATGTTGAGCCAGTACCCTACAACGAAGGCTAAACTACAACGCTAATGTATTAATAAGAAAATCATACATTTCTGCAAATACACAGATCATTGCCATTCACGATCAAATAAATTTCACAGCGTGTGCGTTTTAACTTTAGTGAAGAAAAAAGTAGGAATCTTCGGTAAAAACTTTTATATGATGCTCTCAAAACGCTTGTCTTCTTGACAGGGACGTTCAATACTATTCATATCTCTGCATGCCAGCGCAGCGTCCTAGGGAGAAAGGTATATATATTGGTGGTGAATTCCATGTATGAAATACACTTTTGTAGCACTGCATGGTTTATAAGTAACGGTTGGTATTATTAAACGAGTAACCCAAGCGGGATAATTTGTGGCCAAAGGAGACAAGCTTGAAATTCTATCTTTTTGTGGATCTTCCTCACACTGTCTCCGGCGGACTGCCTGCCAACTTCCTTTCCGCGTGACAAGTGTGAGATATATAACTCGGATATATAGGCTCATATTTTAATACAAGTGGCACATGCACAAACGACATGGACGAAGACACAAGTCTTTAGACGAAGAACAGAGTGAAGAAACCCTTATTACAACGTCGTTTTAGCACATATAGTCTGCAATGCTTTTCTTGTTAGTACGAAGGAATATGGATACACATTTGCTTCGAAAGTAAGAACATCTTCTCTCGTTCTTGACTGTTTTTCTAACTCATTTTCAAGTTTTCCAACACCACCAATTTATTTAGCTCCTCAAAGCCCCTTAAATCCTCACATGTCTTCATAGGGTGCATGATATTATGGAGAGCTTCAACGGAAACTAGGGAAAACTTTGCTGTGAATGATATAGAAAAGATGTACTGCTTGCTGATGCCTACTCCTATTAGTCCGTTGACCTTCAAATTCCCACCCAGAATTTCAAATGTATATATATTGTAGCTATCAAGGAAGACACATTTTACAGGGAAAGTAAAACTTCAGAACAGAAATTTGATCATCAAAAGGACCTCTGCTTCACGTACTTACCTATTTGCAATAATGAGGAAACTAACAAGGCTACCATCATCAACCACGTAGGGATACGCAAGTGAAAGCACATTGTAGCTCATTCCAGCTCTGTCAATGTTTCTGGCAGTAATGAGATCTCAAATAATCAGCTTATATCATTTCTCTCGCTCCTACTCCTACTCCCATAGTCAAACTTTATAAATGTGTGTGTCCCAATTTATTTTGAGGATTTATGTTACAGGTTACATTAGCACACCAAAGTAGAGCGCGAGCGTAGCATGTTCTTCTCAGAAATCGCTGACTGAGCAGAATAAAGTATATAGTAGTGCAGGACTAAAAGTCGAAGAGCAGATAATTAGTATAAGGCTAAATTAAGGTTACCTCGTCATTATCATACGAGTCGCTAGCCGCCCCCCTTCATGTTACAAATATGTATATTAAGTAGGTAGGTATGTGTATGCATTATTTCAAAGAACTAAAGTAAAGTTAAGACGCAAATCCCTTGAAGCCTTTAATGCTGCATCAATGCACAGATAATACACAAGTACAATTAATACCTAACAGCAGGCTTGATCACTGTCTTTCCAGTAGGGACAGTGGCAGTAGTAGTGACGATCAAAGTCATGTGCAGGTTTGAATGGGATTTGGACACTGCTCTCCTGCTACTTGCATGAATACTTAAGTTTCGCGTTTTGTACTTACTGCGATGTTGGATACCACTACGTATGTATGCAATATCGTGAGTCTCTTGTTTGATCTTTAACTAGCCTACAGTAACAGTAAGATGAGATGAGCCTACGCGAAATAAAATGGAAATGGAGCTTCATAGCATGGCGTTGCTTGCATGCCAGTTCCAAAAGCTGAATTTGATGTTTGCTCACGTTGACTAGAAGGCGATGAAAGACTTAATGTACGGGGAAAGTACAGACATTAATTCCTGAGTCATTAACGTACTCTCTTCCTCTTGGTTTTGAGTAGTCTCAGAGAAAGTCACAATAATAGTAATGGCACCTCTCAACAAGCAATTGGAATCGTTTTCCTTTGGCTTTGGTGCTAGAACCCATGTAACACAAGAGAAAGGAAGAAAAACTCATTCAATTCTTGGTATCGAAGACTAAACATTAAATTTCCTCTTGTTCTGTTGCGTATACTTGTGTGTGTGGCTCTAAAAGCGTTGTACTGGTTGACTTGGCCATGAGAACAGTGGGCCGTTTACATTTATGTTAAGGCAAACAGGGAGGGCTGCTACAGCAATGAGCTCTACATGATACAAAACCATCGGGAAACCAAGATGAGAAACAGCTTGCCAGTAGCAAGCAAATAACTATTTTTGTATTTTGATCCAGGAAAAGAATTAGTTTGGTTGCCCACATTAAGCAGCAAGGGTAGCCGAAGGTATGAAAAGAATTTTTGGGCTTTGCTCCAGCAGCATCGGCCACACTGCCAAAGTGGTCCAGAACCGGAGAGATAGAAAGCGTGAGAGAAAGAGGCAAAATTATTCCAACAAGAGAAGAGTGAACGACTGACTTTCACATATCGCTATCAGAATGTGCTGTAGTAGCAACATAACAGAAGCAATCTCTTACTTATAGCGATGTACCGGAAAAAGTACTTTCGATGAATGCATATATATATGCAGGCACGTACCATGTCTATATTTAGTATAGCACTACTATTTCCTGGGTTAGTATCATAATATGAAGCAATAATTTTTAGTTCTGTTACAACTTGCAAGCTGTTGTACTTCTATTTTGGTATACATACTAATATACATACATTCTGCATGGAAGCCTTCTGCACGTTTCCCAAATGCCAGGACGGGAATATAACGGCATCTAATGGCGCTCCCTCAGTTAGCAAGTTGGCAGACGACGGGAAAGAGATAAATCTACGTAACAATGAGAGGAAATTCTGGTGGAACATACGATTCCGACAGAGAATGCATCGGGATCGCGACAAAAGAGAAAATAACGGAGCAGGCAATTGCAGCGAAACATTGATATCACAGGTTATTTACACCGTTGTATTCATGCACACACCCCACATGTAATGCATACTTGACTTCACTGTCGTTCCGTAATAATGCTTCTCGTCTGGGCTGCTGCTAGCATGCATGGCACATGGCTGAAAGGCATTAACTTTTGTTTCGTATCACATTGGGTGTTGCACATTAACTTCTTGAGTTCACGCTTTGTTTTATATTCATATATCTATGCTGCTAGGTCACACCACTTTTTAATCCTGGTTTATGTGCCTCACTTGCAATGCAACACAACTAAACATAATAATAATATGCACTACTAACTATGGCATGACATATATAATAATGTATTGTGTGCTCAGAAGATGGAAGAGCTCATACCTGCATTATGTTAAACCATGTGTTTCTTAAAAACGACCTCTCTCCTAGTTCACCCATTTCCCTTCCAAGAAATAGGGGAAAGCCCCTAAATAATTTGAAATGAGACAGGAACGCATAAATTTTGAACTAGATATTATGGGTAGACACATGGAATTACAGTAACCTGGAATTAAAGCCAAAAAACTTACTCTGGAATTAAGTGATTGACCTTTTGCCCTTCTCTCTGAGGTTGTACAGCGAAAATAATGGATTGCATTTTGTTTTCCACGTACTAACAGCATGCATGAGCGTACAACCATGCTAGTCAGTCTGGTGCACCTGAATTATAGGTTTAAGTGATTTGATCTGGTTGAAATGTAGCGTATTTCGTTATAGGGTAACTGGATACTTGGTTTCATTTAGAACTTGGATTTTAGGGATAAGCTGCAGCAGTTTGGGATTTGGCACAGTTTTTTAAGTTGGAATTTCAGACAAAGGCTAACCCAATTATATACTAGATGTACAAGTCTTTTACTAATTTAACTGCAATAATTGTTTTGTGAACGTGCTCTATAATAATTGCAAACAATATCCATGTAAGGAAAAAGGTTTGCATGCATTTGAGTTGAGTTTGGTACTATTTATTTGTCGAACTGTCGATGAGGGAATACTGGGGGAACATGATCGGTGATCATTCAAAGTGATGTCATGCCTCCTACCTCTGCCTATGCCTCATCGATGCACGATTTGTATCAAAAAGCATTCTCCGAACTTTAAGAAAACCACGGCGGGGATAGATAGCAAAGTCTTCTTCAACATCTCTTCAATTCCCTCCGAGATTTCAGCCCTTCTGGCCATGACAAGTGGTCCGTTTTTCTTTCCCTTGCCAAAGCTATATGCATGAGCCCATCGCTGCTATTCCCACCAAACAACTGATCCACAATGAATGTCCTGAAGGGCAGAGTTTGACCATTTGAACCAATAAATTCCTCTATATGTGACTTTCAATTTTTCCAATTTATTTCCTCTGGGAGCACGTAGATATATATCCCCCTGTGAAATGAATACTACACCGATCACTTTCCAATCCAGTTACATTACACCCGTGTCCAGTTCACGATATAGCGAATAAACGACATGAACATGGGAGATAGGACAGTAGTCGAGATAGAAAAGTCAGATCGCTTTTTACCACACCATCATTTTACTTGGGGAGCTACGCACCAGAGCAGTCACTTGCAGAAGTCTTACGAATATCCCGAGAAGTAAATGAAGGACAATGAGATAAAATATGTATATATAAAAAAAATCCTTGTCCTCCTGCATTTTTCTCCGTATTGAGTTTTTTTTGTCTTGTGACCATTTGCGTTATGAAAAAGTGGAAGTCGTATTAGTGTAATATAATATTATGTAGTAAGTATTGGTTGAGCTAAACCAGCGTATAATTCTTGTCAGTTCATTGTCCAAAACTGTGGAAAAATAGAAAGACTGTTATTCTTCCCTTTCTTGTCATATTTATAGCTTTCGTCTTATGGTGGATATACCTCAAACCAACAACTAGAGCTGACTCTACATAAATACGCGAAAGACATTTATCCATATCGATATCGATACAGCATTAAGCATAGGAGTATCCGTTAACTGCTCATCCCTTCTCCATATCCTTTTAAACCAATCTGCCCGCATTATGGCAATATATTTTTTCCACATCACTTAAACCTCCAGCTTTCTTTCTTTCATACCGCTGAGGCGCATCCCATCCCGACTCATGATATATTTTTGTCGACTTCAGAGTAAAAGTGAATTCAGAAAATACTTGGCGATCTTACTGCTTCTTCTAGAGTAGTATTCTATGGAGAGCAAACTCTGGAAGTTTGTAGGTTTCCGAAAACTACTTACATTATTGAAAATTTCTTGTTTTCCTTTCGTTTCGACCGCATCTGAGCCCTCGTCCAGAAAAATTGAAATCAGGATCACTGTGTGTAGGTAAGCGAGGACTGAAAATAATGGATATCCAAAGTATCAGTAGCAGAGAAAAGTCTCAGCTTGTCGACTCGTCACGGTGCACAACGTTTGTTGATCTGACTGGACAGATGTGGCATCCTGCTGCTGCCACTCTTTTCCTCTCTGCTTCTGCTGGAGGCAAAAGGAATTAGATATGCTCTATTATGTGAATGTAAGTGGTTCTGGATAAATAGCTGCAATAAATGCACTCTGTTCGTAGAGGGACCAGGATGGATGATGATGGTTAGGAAATTCTTTCTAAATCTCCAGCCACCACCATATTTTACTCACTTCTCGTCCTTTAATAATTGTATAAGGGGTTTACTCAACGCATTGTTTTGCTGACTGACTGTTCAACATTAACTTCATAGGGGTAGGCTTTTATGCGATGCATAGTTATTCCAGATGAAGATCATAAATACCATATCCTTTTATTATTCCCAGATTTCCGTTAGGTTAGGGGAATCCCTGTTTTACAATAAAACGATGGAAAATGCATTTGCCCGTTAGGTCTTTGCTGAGAACCGTTGTTCTCCATGTAGGTAAATAAATGCGCGACAACAGCCAGTTGACAGACGTGTTCCGAGTAAGGGAGTAAAATATAGAAAAATACCGAGAGAAGAAACAGCGGTGTCCTGCGTCTCATCACGAGTACTGCCACTACCACCCCGTATCACTGATAGGACACTTTTACAGTTATCTTTTGAAGTTACGGCATTTTCATATGCACACAGCGTAAATGTGACATGTTACACACACACGCATATTATTATATGATATTCATACAGGCTCTTGGAGTTGAACTGTCAGCACAAAGATTTATCAAAACAACAGCGACATTTCTCATAATAATAATGAAAAAGAGGAGCAGAAATGAAATATGGAAGGATGCGATTTCATGACAAGTATACGGATATCTCCACAATACGTATCGCAATGGAAATCTGTATGGAATCCTGAAATGATATAATATGTATTATGCTTTTTGTTTCACTCTGAATTCTGTTCATAAGTATATTGTATGCATACAAGTTTACTGGTGGTGGTGTTTTTAGAATCGTGTGTACAATACGATTCAAGCAAAGAGGGAAAAATGACAGGTCATTTCATCGAAATAAAAGCTTACTCACTTTCCTTCCTTTCCTTTCGTTGTTTATATAAACAGTTGTAGACCAGCCAGTTTTTTTCGTAGTCTGTATGTATACCATCTTGTTATTGTTATGTTATGAGAATGCCAATGTCGGAACCAAAGGAATTGGGTGACATTTCCATATCAGTTCAACACAACCGGGGTGAGCACATACAGATTATATAAGATGTCCTGATAAATGGAGCGGTGACAATGGAACGAATCATTCGTCATGCATGTACACAAACACACAGCAGTTTCTCTTTATTATGTTGCTTGTATTCAACATGGAAAAGAAAATGCCGAGGTTGAATACTTTGAGTATTTTTACTGAAGCAAACCAGGCTGATCGTGTGTATCAACTATCTGCTTACACATCTTTAGTGAAAATATTACAGACTGTCTGAGTGTACGGGGAGACGAAAGATACAGTCAATCTTTTCTTGCCAGTTGTCATCTTGTTGTATGTGATGGCGATAAGCAATCGCAATAGATACGTTTTTAGAGCACGTTCACTGGCGTGTGCCCTTGCGGTTGTGATTTACTGCAATCATTGGTTAGCTGTTGTTGGTTGTTGGGTTGTTAAGATCCTATTACATGCATTATGTTATGAACACGTCGTTGTAGTTTAGTCATCATGTTTCCTTTGAAATGGAGGAAATTTGAAGGGAGAGAAACCGAGAGGAAGTGGGAAGCATTACAGGAAGGAAGGAAGCAAAAATGTTTTTGTGTTTTATTATTTGCTGCCTTGTTGGATATTATTATACCAAACCAAAATACTACGTTTCGATCATAGTTATTCTGTTTTGGTTGCGGTGGAGCAGTATTTTTATGAGCTAAAAGAATAACAAAAAGCGTATCAAAAGATACATTTATTTCTTAACTCAACTCGAGACATGTTGACCTTTATCGGTTTTGAACTTCAAAGAAAAAGTAGAAAGAGTTTATGGAAGAATTTATCATGCATGGCTAATATTGTATACGAGATAAATGGATTGTGAATTTTAGCTGTGCAACATAGCCCAAGCAAGTGTGAATTTGAAATTGGCTTTGCTTGGAGGTAATTCATTATTTAGAAACCACAACAATTTGATAGTATCATATTTTTTTTTGCTTTTTTCTATCGACATGAACAACCTTGTAACGTTGTAACGCATGCAACTATAAATGGAAGTTTGTTTGAATATTAAATCAAAGGGTAGGTGAAATGAACCTCATCCCTTGTTTAGTAATGTACAGTTTATCCAAAGAAATGCTAGTTTTGTGATAATACTCCTATAGAACCTCGTGGCACTCGTTTCTTTCATATCAAATATTATCGTATCAATCGGGTTATAGAATGTTATGGAATTGGGAGTGAAAGTAATCTTTTTTCTTTGCAGTCTAGCAACATACAGTTCCTTACCTTCAAACCTTACCCAACTTGCTTCCTCATCCTTTTATAAAAACCTATCCATCCAGTCAGCTTTCACCCACAAAGTATTCAAGGAAAAAGTAGTAGAAGGCAATGTCAAACTTACTTTTTTGGTTTTTCTCTTCTCCCATTCTCGTGAGTTGGGCCACCAAAAGCATCCGCTGCTGCTGCATCCGCAGTACAAGTGCTACTCCACTCCACGTTGTTTGTCGTCTTATATAATGTAATGCAACAATTCCACCGAAAATCCTTTCCTCACATACACACAATGTGAATATTCTGTATATCCATCCATTTATAGGAATCCACAATCCTACACACATATTATACAAGCATGCTATGCATACTTACACGTACACACTCATGCATGCACGACCATGACTTGCGGATCGATGAAAGAAAGCAGTAGTAGCCACCACTGGTGGCCCACCAGTAGGAGAAGCAGCGGAGGAGAAGGTTGTAAAAGTGGAGAAAGTAATATCAACTATATATATAGTTGGGTTAAACCTTTCCTCTCATTCTTTCTTCTTCGTGGTTACTCCTTTTGGCGGCACACATGGAAAACTTGTGTAGGCTGAGCTGTATTCATAACAAAAAGAATATATCTGGATGTTATCTAGCCCTATTTTTGCAAAGAGGAGTTAGTTCTGGTATCTAGTTAGACCTGCTTTTGCTTGCTACCCTACATAATATCACTTTCATCTTTCAATGTATGCATTTTTCTGCTACAACCACAAGACATCTCTCCTCGCTTCTTCTATTAGTAGATAAACTCTTCTTTCTAATAATATGTAAGCGTGGAAAAGTTAGTTGAACTCTTCACATAACATAAAAAAGAATTCAAAAAAGAGCTTATTTTTCCTGCTCCCACTATCCTTTCATAGGAGGAGGGAAACACAGTCTTATCTTGGAAGAAATAAGAGGAAAGTGTTACATATGGAACTTGGCTTCAACCTCGGTGTGGCATACATCTTTCAAGGAAGTCCAACCGTTCTCTTGTATATCACTGTTTCTGCTTTCCCGGCATCAATGAGACCATCAAGCAAGCAAACTGAGAACACCGCGGGTATACTATACTACCTTCTAAAACCTTCAACAGTCACAGCAGAGGAAAAAATAGTGAAATGATATAAGATGCAAATAAAACATTTATCTCTCCCAAAAAGAGAAGGTTGTAACCTAAGCTGGATGGAGGAAAAGTTGGCAAAAAGAGTAGGGAAGGAGATGGCTTGGCTCAGGAAGCTTTCATAGTATTTATCAAGAATAGAAAACTCCCCTGGCATTTTCTTGCTCGTGGATAGTTTCAAGCTCACAATTTTCCGGAAGTATGGGACCTCAAAATAAAGAATGACTTTTATGTACACTACTAACAATTTTTTTTACAAATCAATCACAAGACTTTTTACAGTTTTACTCTTGTATAAATTAATTTAGGGAAAGCTACGAATATTATCTACGTATTTTATACAATTGTTTTCTACATTTACACCTTTTCATCTTGTATATTACCACCAGCTCTGTTTATCCCACAGCTTTTCATTATGTACTTTCAATTGGTAATTCAACATATTAATGTTTTATATGGAAAGCAGAGCGTATAGCTTCCACTTAGGTATAAGGGATAGGTTATCAAAATATGACAGAGAAAAATGCTGACGAAAGTTAAACGGCCTTGTCTTGTCTCGCATCAACAACACTAGCTTAAGCTATATCGTAGTACTCGAGAAATATTGCTGACGAGACAGTGACAATGGGATTCGTGTGAAGAGCTAGATTTCGGTAACCGGGAAGGATGTTAGAATGAGCGTCAGCTAGTAATAAAATGTGATGAGTTAGCTGATCATGAACCAACACCAAAGAAAATTATCTTGCATTTATAACGGTTGTCACAAAAACATTACTTCCTTTGGCGGCACCTTATATAAATTTAAAGGGCTATATAATCAATGAACGGAACACCCACATGAGCATTTTATTCGGTATTTACCGCTAGTTAAGGCTTTGCTTTTGCTATATAATCATATATCATATAAAAAACTACATGAATAAAATACAATAAAACTAATAAATGTTAATTTTTTTGTATGTTTTCAGGTAAGTGAACTTCTTTTCATTGCTGACGTCCTTTTGCTGTACCTGTATGACAGATTGGGCAACATTTACTCATATCGCAAAAACGGTTTTGGATTTCATTCATTAAGCATTTAGAACGGATATTATGATGATCGCTTTCACTGGACATTGTTGCAAAGCACAATATCATAATATAAGTACGTCTTTGCACACTTGTGACCCACTTTAGTTTGTAACAAAATACTTGAATTGACGAGGAACGCAACCGTAAGTGCGCATTTATATATTTTGGGGAAAGCGTAACTCGATGAAATGGTTTACGACACTACTCACACATGCATGAAAACTAAGAGCAGCAGAACAAAAGTCGTCACGGCTGAAGAGTATTGGATGGGGACTTGACTGATACGCTAAGCCTACTTTATTTCTCGAAGTCGATCCTCCTGCGGAATGAGAAAGTTGACTTTTTGGTCACAGAAATCTTTTACGTCATGGCAAAATTCCAACTTGCCGAAGGATCTTAAGTATGCAGGGGGTTTTCCATCATGAAAGAGACGCATTTTCGATCTCGTACTACACCCGCACCCGTTATCATCAACATCATTTCAACTAAAGCATGTTTTGAGTAAAAAAAAAGTGTCCACAAAATGGTCACAACTGGAGTAAAGCTCGTATGCATATAACATGCCTATTATTACTCTTTCTGAAGTAAGTGATACCGGCACATAAACTTATTTTGACTTTTCCTCAATTCAAAGCAAAAAATTGGAGCATTCTTTCATTCAAGATCTTCTCGAGGCCTTGCCTGAAGATGGAAAAGTGCCTTTTATTTTCTCTGCTTTCATCTCACAAGACCAACCATTAGTCAAGAGAACTTGAGGCAAGGCTAAGCAAAACCAGTAGTAAATACTACTAACCGCACGGCCTACCACACACATGGCACAGCACATCGTGTCGGGTCGACTGACCTAAGATTAGGTTTTTTCCTCCTAGCAAAGAGAAACCTCATTCACATCATGATAGAAAGGAACAGAAGCAAAAAAAGGATAGAAACCATTACGGTATCAAAAAATAAGGATAAACCAATAAGACTGCAAAAAGTATCGGACATAAAAAGTACGCGCAAGATAACCAAAGGGAAAGCTTAGCCTTTCACGAAAAACCGCCTGTACGCTATGTATACTTTCTTTGTGGATAAACGTATATAGAATTGGGCATGTAAGGTGTCCTAAATGATCATCTGCAGTAATGTATGTATTGTATTTTGGAAGTTGCTATTTTTGGTTCACATATGGAAGCGACGTACTATATCACAACACTATAGCAAAAGGAACATCTACTAGTTAAACGATTCCCGTAAAATGCGGCTAAGATTCTTAGAGAAAGAGGATGAGAAGAAGGTACATGTGCATGTAACAAAAAAGGAAAGACTATTATTGTCATTTCTATTGATTTCTCATACGGATGAACCAATAGAGCATCTTTATGCGGCACCTACACTTAAGATATTATACATATTTAAGGAACGGCCAGAATACATGGTTAGAACGAAGACCTGGTCAGCGTCAGCATGTGCTGCAGGATTTTGTGTGATGTGATGGTGCTGTATTATTGGTGAGCGGACCTCAGATGGTTGCAAGATGATAACCGGAGAATGAATGTGTCTAATACACAATGGCACAATCTTTGTATGTCCACATACATACGAACACTACCCAAGTTTACTTCTACATGACTGTAGCTGTTGGAAAGAAATGGAGTAAAAGGACCTCTTCCACTCACTTCACTTCACATATGCTTTGAAACGAAAATTCCATTCTAGTTTTTTCTGACACAGTGGATTCAAACCGGAATTAAACCTTCATCCATCCAAGCCTTTAGGCTTCTTTCGGTCAATTTGGCGATTTTCAAATAGAGGAAAAAAATTTAATGAGAGATAGGCTCTCGTGTGCAAGTTGTGTGTGGCAGCAAGTAGACAAGTCTTCTTTTTTATCGTGGATTTTTTTTTCTCTCAAAGTCAAAAAAAAAAGTGTTGGAAGATTTTTTCAGCTTGACTTTCCCCCGAAGAAAGTCAATTGGAAGAGAAAAGAATAAGGGTATACATTAGATAGGATAACCGATTTAACTATACAAGCCATAGCAATCCAAAAAAGTTACCGTATTATTCCAACTCCGTACAACAATGAGAGTACACTTTATAGCTCTCTGTACACTTGTTATATATACACCCTACAACTTCTCAAAAGATAACAGGGGAGTAAGTAGCAGAGAGTCTACCGGGAAGTGTCATCATCAATGTCAGAAATACCTATTTTTCAATAGTTATTTTTAACTTACGCAGTTTACAACAAGAGATCTGTCTGAGATGAGAAGATATATACAAAGTAGAGCAGTGGGGTAGCATTTGAATTGCATGATTAAAGTAAAGATATTCATATTACTTGCGCCATGTTTTACAACATATGTCGGAAAACACTATCATGGTCATTGTGCTGCTGTAACTGTAACACGATATTTAGCTCCAATTTAGGAAGGATCTAAGGCCAAATCCTCCATTTAACTATAAGACTTTATGAAGACACCTACAAAACACACATCTCAACTCAAAATGAAGCAAGAAATCATATCATGCATAAATTCCATGGATGGCCATGTCATTTCAGCTACTGTCACATGTTCTACAAAAAATAAGGCAAGTATGTTTAAGTACATAGTGCATGTTATATTCATAAAGGAACCGAGTTTTTCCAGGGATGCTTCTTCTTTCGACGTCCTCACTTTTTACTATGTTAGTCAGTCAGTCACGGTACTACCAACCAGTAGCAGCAGCCTACATCACATCACAAGTATCCATCATTAGATACATATTACATGCAAAGGTTTTTTCTCTGGAAGAGTTCACATCTGGTAGCACACTTTTTTCTTTAATATTTTTTTATTTTTATCTTAGGAGCCTAATAAAATTGAACATAATATAGGCACATGTTTAAATAGCAGCATTTTTCTTCTACTGGGTTGGTTGAGCTCACCCTTTTTCTGTCTCCGACATGTTTGATGATGGATAGAGAGATGTCCTATAATATGTATCTAGATAAATGGCCTCTTTCCACTGGCTGCAATATTTTTTTATCCTACAGTGAACAAGAATATTGTGCATATGCTACCCTAAACCTTCGGGTCCTGGAAGTTTACGCTCATTTCCATGTAATGGAACAGTCACAGTGAGCGTTTTTTTCTTTGACTGTGACCGAAAAATATTTTTTTTGCACATCTGCAAAATAGAAAGAAAGTAGTCCTCTACGTTGTTTCTGCGTGTCAGCATGAGGTGTCTAACTTTTAGATTCATTTCTCTTTCTCCCTGACTGTGTGTATTGTTTTCTCGTCACACCGGTAACCCACATACATATTTGGCCTATATGCATTAAAGTGCCCTTTCATCTTGTTCCTTTATTCCCCGTCAGTCAGTCAACTCTCATCTCTCCTAAACTTCGTATGCACAACGGAGCAGTGAGGGAGGTTTCAAAGGGAGAGGTGGCAGCAGGAGAACGAGTTGGTGAAAGAGAAAAAGAGGAGTCAAGTCAGAAATCCAATAAACAATAAACCGTTGTTTATGCTTCCTACTACTGGCAACCATTTCCATAAAACCTAAAGTTGTCCTTGTGTGCTCCTTTTCATTCAGGCATTGACGTGTATACAGAGCAGAAGAGAAAATAAAAAAGGACCTGTTTTTCAAACTACGAACGAACGAGCACAATACAAGTTTTTTGTCGCAAATAATGTTTTCTGTGCGGGAGAAACTTTTTTCCTTCCTCAAACTCCAGTTATATCTTTTCTGGTGAAAGGAGCCCTTCTCACTTGTAATCTTTTTCTGCTTTCCTTTGCATTCTATTTTATTCTTTCCCTTCCCTTGTTTTTATTCCTTTCACTGCAAAAAAAAAACTTTGTGTCGGACGTGTACATCCTGTGTTGTGTGTGGGTTATTGGAGGAAGCCCGTTTGGCCGGTATTGCTATTTGTTTCGTTCGAACCTGAATATTATTTGGATTTACACAAGTTGTTTTAAAGACAATGGCAATATTGTAGAGGAACACCAACTTATTTTTGTACATGTCATGTCAGAGAAAAATAAGATGGAAAAGTATTCAATATTTTTATCAAACAAAATAGTGCTGAAACAGGAAACAAAAAAGTTTTGTAGCTCACTCTTCCTCTTTTTCCGTCTCTCGTTTTGCACAAAACAGGCTTTTTCGGGGGGAAGGAATGGGATAACCGTTAGACAGCAGGCAAAAAATAGCTACAAATATATAACGGTTTTCACTTTATCGTAGGATTCCCCTGAGAATATTTTAAATGTTTATTTTATGTATGATTCTGCAAATTTTTTCACGTTCCCCTTCACACAGAATGGAAATGGTTACGAGGAAAGTTTAGCCTACATTCTGTGCGTTTATTAGATACTTATATGAGATAAGGACATGCACAATTTCGTGAATATCGTAAAAAATAACTTTACGTACAGGCTATGGAATGGATGAAGTTCGTGTTTGTAAGTGGATATAATATAGGTACATTCATTTTGCACCAAATCTGAAAACCTGGTGAGATAACGTAATACATGCATCACATCACATCACGACGCCATGCAAACTTGATATCTATGCTAACACCACAGGGTATGTAGTGATTATGGTAGACGTAGGACCTTCACGCACAAATATATTGCTCCAGTTTTTCATCATATTATCAGTCTAGGAAACATTAAGAATATAACTTTGTTCCTCTTCGCAAGACCTAGTTTTTATCTAGTGGAGCGCAAGTAAATCTTCCAAAAGCGGCACTAGCACCGCTTACCACCAACTGAGAAATCAATTGCGACACAACGTACAAAATCCGATTTTTCTCTTTGGGTTTACAGAAAAAATGAATGTGTAGAACAATTTTATTTTTTGCAATCTCAAGTATGAAAACTCTGAAACTTATGTGTGAGAATGAGAAAAAAATGCAAAAGACAAAGGAAGGACGGGAACACTAAATAAATTACATCTTAAATGTGAGAAATTTGTTCGCGTACTGGAAACATTAATGTGAATCTTATTTAAATGAAATACTTTCAATCCGTATAATGCGCTCAAAGAACAAAGGTTAACAAAGCTGTAACATGAATAGCTTAAAGGTAATCCGTCTAAAAGCATAAGAAAGAAGAAGAAGGGTGTCAAAAGATGAATAAATTTGTTGGATGCTTTATTTTTAGAATTTTAGGCCATTATGGCACAATTAAACATGAATTAAACCAATTTTGCTCTGCTTTTTCCCGTT
Source organism: Orchesella bifasciata (assembly GCA_034697805.1). Taxonomy (NCBI): domain Eukaryota; kingdom Metazoa; phylum Arthropoda; class Collembola; order Entomobryomorpha; family Orchesellidae; genus Orchesella; species Orchesella bifasciata. The sequence continues at coordinate 25,709 of JAQGAP010000787.1, forward strand.
TCCACCAACTTACAAAATTTTTGAGGGTGGCATTTGCATGAAAAAGAATTTATATAGAATATGCTGCTTAAGACCTTAAGAGTCTGAACTCATTTTCTTGCGGAATCGTATGCAAAGTCAGACTCGTAGAGCTAATGAAATACCGGCAACATCAGATTCACCAGATTCATCCAGAGCTTTCTGCTTCTTTCTTTTACGTAATTGAATAATTGAAGAAGTGTATTACTTACATCCGGAATTACATCCCTGTCGGCGTGTATTGAGGCATAGGTATGCCTTTATGTAAGAAATATTTAAGTAAATGAATTGTGTATGCATTAGGTAGTTTATGAATGTCAGAGTGATGTATAGGTAGCGATTCGTAGTTTGAATTTTTGTTCATCTACTTTAAAATGCCTTTTAAACCAGTTATTAACATTGATGATTAATATATATTAATGTTAGTAACAACTAGATTGTATAGTGATTATTTTAAGCTATTGACCTTTGCTCTAGCTGCTCTGGTCATGAAGTTCTGCCCGATTGTGTCCTGAAAGACAGCTAAAAGACGTTTTGGAAAAGACAGCTAAAGGCCGTTTTGAAAGGATGCGTTGAGGGAATGTAGGACGGTATGCGTAGTAAAGACTCTCCTCTTTGCGTTGTGTTATCTATATTTGTATCTACGTCTATATGTAAGTAGGTATATGCATTTATAAACTGTATGTAAGCGTAAATGAGATGTATATATGTTGTATTACATGTATAAAGTTATATTTACTTGTATTTACTTGTATTTACTTGTATTTACTTGTATTTACTTGTATTTACTTATGTATGTTAAAGCCATAGATTTTAAGTATCGACTGCTACTAAATTTAAATGCTAGAGCACACTTTCCAGACCGACGGAGACGGAGAGGTGCAACGGAGAATCTCATCATTATCTCTCAAGACTCGTTGGAGTGCAGTTGAGTTTTCCTTCAGAAATTGTCTGTCGTAATTGGATTGTTGAATAGTCCATTGTATTTAATTGTACTTTACCATTTTCACGAAGTAAATTATTGTAATAAAGAACTGTAGTATAATTGATAATCCTGCTGGTGTTAACTGTTGATTTTGTGGGTTTCGAGGAATCGATATAAGCAGCTTAATCTATAATCAGTTTGGAGCGCCAG